>DF357562.1:20433-46002 GCA_000787875.1 Solanum virginianum
GATGCTTAAACAGTCCACATTTCATGAAACCCCAACATAGTTTATAATCAAATTCATAGTAAGAGATACCCATAGACAATTCACCATCAAAACATGCAATTACATAAAATAAAAAAAAGGTTGGGTACCATGGGTGGAAGGACTCAATGGTTAAAACCCACATACCTTAACTTTGGGAATTCTCTTGATGAAGATTTGAATGAGAGCTTGAAGCTTGAATGAATTTCTTAAGATCCGGATATGAATTTGGGACACTTGAATTTGGGTGAAATATTTGGCTAAGTGTTAGAGAGGCTTTTGGGGAATGTCTTGAATGGTATGGGGTTGAAAAATGATAAAGTATTGGTGTTTTTATGCATAGGAAGGCTTAGGCCCAAGACTCCAAGGCCTTGGAACAAAACATGAAAAATTGGCAACAAAATACACGAGTCCGCGATGGGTCTGTGTCGCGGACCTTCACTAGAATTACAAAGTTGGCAAAATTCTTTTTTCGCTATAGGTCTTTTAAAATTGGGGTTGTACCTATCTCCCACTCAATTTTGCCCCTGATCATAAATATGAAGTTGTATTTTTGATATCAAGCATAGATTTTAAGATATATCAAAATTACGATTATGAGTATTTTTTGAGGCATATTTTGGGGCATTTCAAAATCTCCCCCTTGGGAACATTCATCCCTGCATGTCAAAGAAATGTATATAAGAGAAGTAATCAAGATGCTTTCAGCCCAACACATGAATGAAACAAATGCATTTAAAACATCATTTCAAAAATCTCAACATTGTATAAAAACATCATAAACTTGTCAGCATAACATGAACGCATGCAAGTGACATAAGGGCAGAAATATAAGACTTGAAATAATATAGGGGACTTAAATTGGTTTAGGCTTGAGTAGAATAGAAGAGATAGGGATATCACTTTTGCATGTCCGCCTCGGCTTCCCATGTGGCACTTTCAACTTGTTGGTTCCTCCAAATGACCTTAACAAAAGCCACATCAGTGTTCCTTAACCTCTTCACTTGTCTATTCAAAATTTCTACCAGAACCTCTTCATAAGTCAAATTGTCTTCAACAATACCCACAAGATCTAAACACATAATAACACTTGGTTCACCCACACACTTCCTCAACATGGACACATTGAAGACCAGATGAACCATATTCATATCATTGGGCAACTCAAACTCATTGGCCACCTTAACAATCCTCCTTAACACTCTAAAAGGACCAATAAATCTTGGACTCTATTTACCCTTTCTATAAAAATGAACCACACCCTTCATGGGTGAGACCTTCAAATAGACCCAATCACTAACCTTGAATTCAAGATCCCTTCTTCTCTCATCAGCATAGGACTTTTGTTGACTTTAGGCTATTTTCAACCTTTCCCTTATCAAACTCACCTTCTCCATGGCCTCTACAACTAAATCTGGACCTGACAAAGCCAGCTCCCCCACCTTAAACCATCCAACCGGGGACCTACAACGCCTACCATAAAGAACCTCAAAAGGAGCTATACTAATGCTTGAATGATAGCTATTGTTGTAAGCAAACTCAATGAGTGGAGGGTGTTCATCCCAACTACCCTTAAACTCCAAAACATAAGCCCTAAGCCTATCCTCAAGAGTTTGGATAGTTCTTTCAGCTTGGATATCCGTTTGAGGGTGAAAGGTCGTACTAAGCTTTACCTTGGTACCAATATCTCTTTGGAAGGACCTCCAAAAGTGACAAGTGAATTGAGCACCACCATCCTATATGATAGACAAAGGCCTCCAATGCAATCTAACCAACTCATGAATGTACAATCTAGCATAATCTTTGGCACCATAAGTAGTTTTGACCGGTAGGAAATGAGCCAACTTTGTCATTCTATCAACCACAACCCAAATAGAATATTAATGCCTTCTACCCTTAGGCAACCCAACCACGAAATCTATGTTAATTTCCTCCCACTTCCAAGTAGAAATCTCTATATCTTGGGATAGAGCACCCGTCCTTTGATGCTCGGCTTTAACTTGTTGGCAAATATGACAACCGGATACAAACTTAGCAATATCTCTCTTGATATCACCCCACCAATATACTTCTCTCAAATATTTATACATCTTGGTAGAATCGGGGTGAATAGAATAGGAAGAATTATGAACCTCATCTAAAATCTTCTTTCTCAGGTCATCAACATTAGGCACACACAACCTACCTTAGTACCTAAGGGCACCATCTCCCCCTTGGGAGAATACCTTCACCTTACCATCTCTCACCAAGGTCTTCAATTCAAACAAGGTAGGGTTAAGATCTTGCTTTGCCTTCACTCCTCAATCAATGAAGATTTAGAACCATCAACAACCACTATACCACCATTGTCAACCTCTTCTAACCTAACTCCCAATCTAGCCAACGATGGACCTCTCTAGCTACCTCTTTTCCACCATCATCAATATGAGTTAGGCTACCCATAGACACCCTACTTAGAGCATCAGTCATAACATTATCCTTACCAAGGTGATAATGCACATTCATATCAAAATCATTAAGTAGCTCTAACTACCTTGTTCAAAGTAAATACCATAGCGGCCAATTCACGATCATAGGTAGGATTTTCACACACCTTAAGTTGTCTAGAGGCATAAGCTATCATCTTACCATTTTGCATCAAAATATAACCCAAACCAATTCTTGAGGCATCACAATACATAACAAACCCTTCCAACCCTTCCGGTAGAGACACGGTAGGAGCGGAGACAAGCTTATCTTTAAATGTTTGGAAAGTCTTTTCACATTCATCGGTCCACATAAATTTTACCTTCTTTTGGGTCAACTTAGTCATGGGAGAAGCAATAAAAGAGAAACCACTAACAAACCTTTGGCAGTAACCTGTTAAACCCAAGAAACTCCTAATGTCCGATGGAGTCAAAGGTCTAGGCTAATTTCTAATCACCTCCATCTTTTTAGGATCCACCTTAATACCATCACCTGACACCACATGACCTAGAAAGGCAACCTTTTTCATCCCTAGAAAGACTTTTTTTTCATATTTGAAATACAACTTCTCCTCCCTACAGATTTACAGCACCAACCTTAAGTGATCCACATGCTCCTCCCCACTATGGGAATAGATCAAGATATCATCAACAAATACCACCACAAACAAATCAAGGTAGGGTTTGAAGACCCTATTTATAAGATCCATGAAGATAGCTGGTGCATTAGTCAACCCGAAGGGCATAACCACAAACTCATAGTGCCCATACCTAGTCCAGAAAGCCGTCTTAGGAATGTCACACTCCCTCACTTTTGCTTGGTGATACCCGGACCAAAGATCAATCTTAGAAAAGTGACTAGCCCCTTGAAGTTCGTCAAAAAGATAATCAATCCTTGGTAGGTGCTTATTCTTTATGGTGACCCTATTAAGTTGCTGGTAATCAATGCACATTCTAAGAGAACCATCCTTATTCTTCACAAACAACACCAGTGCACCACAAGGTGATCGACTAGACCTAATAAAACCCTTCTCCAACAAATCCCTCAATTGCTCCTTCAACTCCTTTAACTCCACCGGGGACATACGATAAAGAAGAATAGAAATGGATTGAGTACTGGGAAGGAGGTCTATGCCAAAATCTATTTCCCTTTCGGGAGGAACAATAGAAAACTCACTAGGAAAGACATCAAAGAACTCATTAACCACCGGAACTAACTCTATAGGAGGGACCTTAGACTCAACATCCCTAACCCTCACAAAATAATAAAGACACCCCTTAGAAATCAACTTATGAGCTTTAATGCAAGAAATGAATCTACCCTTGACCACCACATCATGACTCTCCCACTCAAGGACGAGGTTCATTAAGGAATTAGAATATGACCCTATGGGTTCTACAATCAATAAAGACATAATATGCATACAACCAATCCATCCCAAGAATGACATCAAAATCCACCATATCCAACTCAACAAAATCACAAGGCAACATTTTATGCAAAATGAAAATAGGACAATTTCTATAGACCCTTCTAGCAACAATGAATACACCAACGGGAGTAGACACCTCATATAGACTCACACAACAATTCGAGTTCAACATGAAAATTTTTGGAAACAAAAGGAGTAACAAAAGAAACAGTGGAACCTAGGATCTATCAATGCAAACACATAAAAATCAAAGACTTTTAACATACCAATAATGACATCAGACACCTCATCTACCCCATGCCTCACTTGAAGAGCATAGAACCAATTATGCCTTAGGACACCACCTTATTGACCTCCTCTTCCCGAAAGGACCCACATTTGCACCTCCACCTTATGGATGACCATCTCTACCCTTGTATTGATTACGAGGACAATCAACCACCTTATAACCCACTTCACCACAACTATAACAAGCATTAGTATCCCTCAAACATGGGCCACTATGACCCCTACCACACCCTGGGCACATAGGATTAGGCACCACACCAACACCACCTTGGACACTTGGGTTGTCATTAGCAAACCTTCTATTAGGAGCACTGGAAGACCCTTGGCCTTGATAAAATCGGCCACCCCTGGGACCTTGGAACCTACCTTCAAAATAGGCCCTCTTGGCCTCATCACCCCTCCTCTTTCTCAACTTTTCCCCCTCCAATTGTTCGACATAAGTAATGAGGCAGGACAAGTCCATATCACCAATCAACATGGCAGCACGAAATTCTTCATTTACCAAGTCGAACACACCTATCACAAACTCATTCATCCTAGACCTCAGCTCGGCCACCATTTGTGGAGCATATTTAGAGTGTTGGTTGAACTTGAGGGCATACACCTCCTTCTTCCATTGAGTAAACCATATTTGGGCCACCCCTTTGAGTTGGTAGGCTGCCAACTCCTCTTTCTCCTCCGATCTAACACCCATGATAGATAATACTTTGTACACCTCATCAATAAATGCTTGAGGGTCGTCATCCACTTTGGACCCATAAAATTCTGGGGGGTTCATCCTCATAAAATCCCTTACCCTAGACGCCAGAGTAGGAGCATGAGGGGCTTGGGCCCCTTGGTTGATTTGATTAGTCATAGCTTGAGCTAGCATGGTAATAGCATTTCAGAACTCTTCATGAGCCGGTTGTTCTTGGCGAGTGCGGGGCTATTCTTCCTCTTAGAATAGGCATGATCTAGCATAGAAAAGAATGTTCGTTAGGGGAAAACCTTACCTTAACTTCTATAGCACAACATAGAGTAGAAGAAGGAAAATATTTCCAAAAACATCTCATAGCATCTTACTCATTGTTGTGGTACACTTCACAGCTATGAATAAGACTTTAATCAATGCAGTGTGTTGGATGCCGAGGACCATTAACAACCTAGTTCTCTGATATCCAATTTGTCACGACCTAATCCTAGGGCCTAGATGTGACACGACGAATGGGAACCTGAAGGGATTCCAAACAAGCCTCTTAGCATATCATTTACACATCCTTGGTCATGAAAGTAATCAAACAGCAATATGAGAATAGAAATGAGGAATAAGGGACTAAGGGAAGTCTTTCATAGCATAAATCATCAAAGAGTCAAAGCTTTAAGCATAATTACCTAACTTGTCCAACAACATCTCTAACATAGATTGGGCGGAGGCAAAGGCAACTTTCTGGGATTACCCTCATAGTCTTAGGCATCTAAACAAGAAAAGTGTCTTTACATAACATAGGATCAAAAGCTATTGTCCTCGGAATTGAGGACCCACCAAGCTTGCTTCAAGAGATAGTACTAGCCACGTGGAGAGCTCCGATTCCTATATGGTAACATCATGTAGGCATGGAATATGCTTAGTACATTTGAATGTACTAAGTATGTAGGATGCAATGTCACAAGAGATAAACAACGTAGTCAAAAACATAATTAGGCAATGGATGAGCATATAACAATATGCCATGCATGAATGATGCTTGAAGTAAACATGCTTATATAGAACATATTACATATGTAGTAAGAGACCATCGTTATGGAATCTAAGCCCTACCATCCCCTTGGAGAGGCGATTAAGGAACCAACCCCTCAATTGATTGAAAGTTGTCACACCCTACCATCCATGGTGATAAAGCTATGAACCTTTCAATTGGTTGATGGTAGTCACACCCTACCACCCATGGTGATTGAGGTATCAACCCCTCAATTGGTTGATGTAGTCAGACCCTACTATCCATGGTGATTGAGGTATCAACCTATCAATTGGTTGATGGTAGTCATACCCTACTATCCATGGTGATTGAGGTATAGCACCCCCTTAACAAGGTTGTTCAACTTGCAACACTATAGATACGTTTCATGCAATCAACACATATATATATTACTTTCATCTTCATAAAGTCACTTGACTTATAGGCAATGCATTATATCATCAATAGGGTATGTAATACTTGTTCAAAATTATGCAATTGAAGAGTAAAATGATGCAAGAAAACTTAATGTAAATCAACGCACCAACACTTGGTAACACCATCATGCAATGTACATTGAAACCCTTTATCAAATATCACAATAGATCATAGATTCATGGATCAAAATATGCTTAAATAATCACACTTTTATAAAACCCCAACATAGTTCATAATTAATTCATAATAAGAAATACTCATAGATAAATTCACTTGAAATCTTGCAATTTGCTTAAAAAGAAAGGTTGGGCACCATAGGTGAAATGACCCAATGGTTGAAACCCACATACCTCAATTTTGGAGATTCCCTTTATTGATGAAGATTAAAATGAGAACTTGAAGCTTGAGTCAATTCTTTAAGATCCGAAATGAGTTTGGGACACTTGAATTTAAGTGAAATATTTGACTAAGTGTTTGAGAGAGTTTTGAGGAATGTCTTGAATGATATGAGGTTGAAAAATGACGAAGTATAGGTGTTTTTATGCATGGTAAGGGTTAGGCCAAGATCCAAAGACCTTGGAAGAAAACAACAAAAATTGGCAAAAAACTATATAGGTTCGTGCCCTGGCCGCGTCGCGCCAGGGGTGGGATCGATTATAGAAATTGCAAATTTTAAAAAATTAAATTTTGACATAGTTATTCTAAAATCAGGGTTAGACCCATTTTCCATTTAATTTTTCCCCCTAATTGTGAATATAAAGTTATATTTTTGATATCATACATAAATTTTGAGATATATGAAAATTACAAATATGGGCATTTTCGAGGCACGTTTTTGGGTCATTTCACTTGAGTCCTCATTAACATTTTACATATTAATCACAATATAAGATAGTTTAACTCTTTCAATTATCCTTAGTCATCGTAGCTTAAGACAATGCATCACTTGAGTTCTTACTTCATAAGTAATTAGTTTCATAATTTCCAAAAACATCTCAATATATACATTTACCTCAATATTTCATATAAGAGATTCAATAACAATTCCATGCAATATTATTCAAAGTTCAATAATTAGGCTATCATGAACACTTTCACATCATCAACAATGGCATTACAAGCTCCATTCATAATATTATCTCACAAGTCTAAGTCAACAATGCACATAATCTCATAATTCAAATCATACATGTCATCATTTCCTTCTTCTCATTACCCAAATCATACTCATTCAAATAATCCACTAACCTAATTTTCACATTGCAAGAAAAATACTTAGTTCAATTAACTCAACAAGGGTTAAGGTTCACTTGCTTTAATTAATAGTAAAATCAATCAAAAGAAAATCAGATAATCCATAAGTTCACAAGTATTCACAATTATTTCACAAGTCCAAGATTCAGAACATTTACAACTACTCCATTCAAATCTCATGATCAAAGCTTAGAATAATATAATTCCACCCCATTTCATGTCAAAAATCACCCAACGCACATACAAGGATAATTCCGGATTCAATCCTACTTAACAAAATGTTAGAAGTCTGCTTGCCTTAATTGAAGTCTAAATCAACTCAATCCAAACCTTTTCTCCTTCATGATATTCAAAATCACAACAATCTCGAAGGCCAAATCCAAACTAAAAAACCAGATGAATGAATCCACAAAATTGACTCCAAAATACCAAACCACTATCAAGAATGAGACATAAAGATCAAAAAGAGTCAATTGATACCTATATTGATAGGAATTCGATTCGAGGTTAATATGACAAAAAATTAGATTATTTTTCAAAAATCTTGAATTTAAAAATTGATTTCAAAATTAGGTTCTACACGAAAAATGGAGTTTCTGGGTGAACATACCACAAAATTTGAGTAGAAATTGAGGGGAAAATTATCATTTAAATTTTGAATCGTGTACATAAAAACCCATAAAATTGGAGGGTTGAAACAAAAAATTTCAAGTCAAAATCATAATTTAAATACTGAAAATAAAAATTTTG
This sequence comes from Solanum virginianum, assembly GCA_000787875.1. NCBI lineage: Eukaryota > Viridiplantae > Streptophyta > Magnoliopsida > Solanales > Solanaceae > Solanum > Solanum virginianum. Next base: position 28,795 of record DF357562.1, read on the forward strand.
TGTACCAAAGATTTCAGGTCAAAAATATTATTTAAACGCTAAAAATAAAAGAATTTTTATTTAGGAAGCTTACCCAAATGAAAATCCATGAAAAAACTTGCTCAAAATTGCACCTCCAAGCTTTTAGAACTCAAAAATGGAAGTAAATGGTGGAGTAGTCATAATGGGGAAGAAAGGTATTTTCAACAATAAAAATAAAAGAAGTAGGGTTGTCGACCCATGTTGTCCTGTGTTGACTGGGCGTTGACCACGACCAACTTGCACCAACTGAAACGCCCCAAAAAGGCCTAAAAATGTGCCTTGGAAATGCTAGAATCATAATTTCCATATATCTCAAAATTCATGCGTCATATAAAAAATTTGAATTCGTATTCTTGATCAGGGGGTAAAATTGAGTGGAAAATGGGTATAACCCAAATTTTAGAAGACCCGTAGCGAAAAATGAATTTTTCCAACTTTACAATTTCAGTAAGGGTCCGCGACACCTCCATGATGCGGAGCCATCGCGGACCTGTGTATTTTGTTGCCAGTTTTTCCTGTTTCGGTTCAAGGCCTTGGGGTCTTAGGCCTAAGCCTTCCTATGCGTAAAAAAACCTACGCTTAGTCATTTTTCAACCCCATATCATTCAAGACATTCCCCAAAACCCTCTCTAACACTTAGCCAAATATTTCACCCAAATTTAAGTGTCCTAAACTCATCTTCGGATCTCAAGAAATTCATTAAAGCTTCAAGTTCTCATTCAAATCTTCTTCAAGGGAATCCCCAAATTTGAGGTATGTGGGGTTCAACCATTGGGCCTTTCACCCATGGTGTCCAACCTTTCTTTTTAAGTAAATTACATGTTTTCAAGTTTATTTTTCTATGGGTATTTCTTATTATGAATTTGACTATGAACTATGTTGGGGTTTCATAAAATGTTAACTACTAAAGCATGTTTTGAGCTATAAATCTATAATCTATTGTGAGATTTGATGAGAGGTTTTAATGTATATTGTATGAAGGTGTTACCAAGTGTTGATGGGTTAATTTACATTAAGTTTTCTCATATGATTTCACTCTTGAATTGCATGATTTTGAACTAGCATTACACACCCACTAAGTGTTTGATAAAATGTCAGGTTAGGGATTCTTGAGTTATTGATGATCTATTGTATGACTTATGGGTCAAGTGACTTTATAATGATTAAGGGAATGTATATGGGTATTAAATTCATGTAAAGTACTTGTGGCATTACAAGTGAATTGTTGGGCTCCCATGTTTGTTGTGTTCTTGGAAAAATGAGAAGTTCTTTCTTGATACTTGAATGTGATAATTTGACGAGCTATTTTCATGACTCTTACCGAAAATATTATATAATAAGGTATGAATATTCTATAAGATCTACCGAAAAGGCTATTCCATAAGGTATAATGACTCATGACTCCTACTGAAAATATTATATCGTAAGGTAAGGACATCCTATAATACCTACCGAAAAGGCCATATCATAAGGTACAATTCATGGTTTCTATGAAAAGATTATACCGCATGGTAGAATAATTCATGGCTCCTACCTAAATGATTATATCCTAAAGTAGAGGATGTCTTATGCTACCTACCAAAAAGACTATGTCGTAAGGTAGGGGTATTGGTAACACTCTCCAAAAAGGTTATGCCGTAAGATGAGTGGGTAACTTTGTGGCCTATCTCAAGCATGTTGTGTAAAGTTCGAGCATACATATATTCCATATTGAATTTACGTTCCTTGATTATGACTAAGCATGTTTTACTTCAAGCATTGATCATGCATACCATATTGATATTACCCTATGCATACCATATTGATATTACCCTATCTCTTCCTTATACTTATGCATTTTGATTATATTACCTATCACTTGTTGCATTACATCCTACATACTTAGTACATTCAAACACACTAACACATACTCTATGCCTACATAATGTTACCATGTAGGAACCAGAGCTCGTCACGATTATCCTCCACATGGCTAGACTTGACATCTTGAAGATAAGATTGGGTGAGTCCTAAAGTTCAGAGACACCAGCTATGCTACTCTTGCTCATGTTATTTCTTTATGTTGAACTTTCATACAATGAGGGTGAGCTCAGAAAGTGCCTTGACCCCCACCCAATCTATGCTAGAGGTGTTGTTGGACAAGTGATATAATTAAGTTATGATCTTGACTCTTGAGTGTCCTATTTTTATGCTATTAAAGACTTTCCTTCGTCCCTTTATCCTTATTTATACTCTTTTGTTGTTGTTTAATTGCTTCCGCAACCAAGAATTTGTAAATGATTTGCTAAGAGGCTTATTTATGGTCCCTTCGGGTTTCCATTCGCTGTTTCACATCTAGGCCCTAGGCTTGGGTCGTGACAAACTTGGTATCAGAGCACTAGGTTGTTAATGGTCCTTAAAATCCAACACACCATGTCGATTAGAGTCTTATTTATGGTTGTGAAGTGCGCTACAACTATGAATGGGAGACTATGATGTATTTTAAGAAATGTTTCACTTTTTCATGGTCTATATCGTGCCTTAGTTCTAGGTCATGTTTTTCCCCACTAATAAATATTCTTTGCTCTTCTAGATTATGCCGCTTCAAAGAGGGAGATCAAGAAGGGCCTGGGCACCTGCGGGACAACCGGCTTTCCCCGCTCCTCAAGCTCCTCAAGATGGATGGGCTATCGAAGTTGAGTTCCAGAATACTATTACTATGTTGGCAAATACAATGACCAATCCAATTCACCAAGGGGTCCAAGCCCCTCATGCTCTAACTCCGGCTTCTAGGGCGAGGGATTTTACTAGAATGAACCCACCGGTGTTCCATAGGTCTAAAGTGGATGAGGATCCTTAAGAATTCATTGATGAAATATATAAAGTGTTGTATATTATAGGGGTTAGATCAGAGGAGAAAGCGGAGTTGGCAGCTTACCAACTCAAGGGGGTGGCTCAAGTTTGGTTCACCCAATGGAAGATGGAGAAGGAGAATAACAAAGTCAACCTTTGGGAAGAGTTAAAAGCGGTATTTCTCAACCGATTCTCCCCTCTTGATCTAAGGGATGCCAAAATGATGGAATTCATGAATCTAAAGCAAGGATTGATGAGTGTGAGGGAGTATGCCCTGAAGTTCAACCAATTCTCCAAATATAGTCCACAATTTGTGGCCCAGCCAAGGTCTAGGATGAATATATTTGTGATGGTTGTGTCCGACATCGTGAATGAGGAGTGTTGTGCTGCCATGTTGATAGATGATATGAATTTGTCCTGCCTCATGACTTTGCCAAAAAATTGGAGGGGAAAAACTTAGAAAGAGAAGAAGTGGTGAGACCAAGAGGGCTCGGTTTGAGGGTGACTGATTCCAACAAGGTATTGAGTTTCAAGGACAAGGATCCTCTAGTGCTCTAAATTAGAGGGTTGCTAAGGATGGGGTGCCTAACCCAAGGCTCCAAGGGGGTGATGATTGGGTGACTCGTCTTAGATGCCAAAAATATGGGAGAATCATGGTGGCACATGTTGGAGGAATACGGGTGCCGTCCTCTTAGCAGTGCTATACTAGATTGGCACCTTAACTAGTACCTATACAGCTATTCCTTGTTAGTTGCTATATTTTGTCACCTTGAGGCATGCTTTGGGTGTGGTGAGATAGGCCATAAAATTTTGGATTGTCCATATGCTCACAATAAGGGTAAGGATGGCCGACCACATGGGTGAGGTGGTCATGTTGATCAAGGGGCTCAAGGTGGACAATAAGGGGGTGCCCATGACATAATTGGTTCTATGCTCTTCAAGGGAGGCAAGGGGATGAATGAGGTGCTCGACGTTGCTACTGGTATGTTGAAGATTTTTGATTTTGATGTGCATGCATTGATAGGTCCGAGGGACTATTTCTTTCATTATACCTTTATTTCTATTAAGTTTCATATGTGTTCTGAATCGTTACGTGAACCCTTTCGGTGTCTACCCCATTGGTTAGACTATTGTTGCTAGAAAAGTCTATAGGAGTTATCTCATGTCCTTACTACATAAAGTATTATCTTGTGATTTTGTTGAGCTTGGCTTAGTAGATTTGGAGGTCTTGGGGTGGATTTGTTACATGCATATCATGCTTTCAATGAATGTAGAGCCCATAAGGTTGTAGTGTGATGGTAAAGGATAGATGAACTATATGAACAACTATAAGAGGTTAGTCATTTCTTTTCTAAGATTGATCTTCGATCGGGTTTCTCTTTCCGAAAGTGAGAGTGAGGGAGGGTGATATCCCCGAGATTACCTTTTCGAACTAGGTGTGGGCATTTAAAATTTGTGGTAGTGTCTTTTGGCTTAACTAATGCACCAACTATATTTATGGATCTCATGATTAGGGTCTTTAAACCCTACCTTATTATGTATGGGGTAGTTTGTGGATGGTTCATTGATTTATTTCCAAAATGAAGAAGAGCTTGTGAGTCATTTGAGAATGACGTTGCAAATTTTGAGAGATGAGAGATTATTTACTAAATGTGGTTAGTGTGAATTGTGGGTATCAAGGAGGTGGTTAGATAAGTTACCAGTTGGCTAGGTTGGGAATGAGGTTGGAGGAAGTTGAGAATGGTAGTGTAGTGATTTTGATGGTTTCGAATCTTATTTGGTTGAAGGGGTCAAGGTAGAGCAGGACCATGACCCCGCGTTGCTAGAGTTGAATGCTTTGGTGGAAGGTGGTAAAATGAAGGTTTTCCACCAAGGGAGAGAAGGTGTTCTTAGGTACTAAGGTAGGCTATGTGTGCTTATGTTGATGATTGGGTTCCTAAAGTCCCACCCATGAAGGGTGTGATCCGTTTTGGAAAGAAAGGGAATTAAGCCCAAGGTTTATGGGTCCTTATAGAGTGTTGAGGAGAATTAGTAAGGTGGTCTATGAATTAGATTTGCTTATAGGAATGGATATGGTTTATCCAGTCTTCTATGTGTCTATGTTGAGGAAGTGTGTGAGTGACCCAAGTGCTATTGTTCCTTTAGATGTTGTGGGTGTTGTTGAAGACAAATTGACTTATGAAGAGGTCCCAATAGAAATTTTCGATAGACATGTTAAAAGGTTGAGGATCATAGGTATAACATCCGTCAAGGTTCTTTGGAGGAATCAATAAGTTGAAAGTGCCATTTGGGGAGCCGGATCAGGCATGAAGAAGCGATATCCATACCTCTTTCATTCTATTCAAGCTCGAGATAGCAAACTAAGTTTTTTATATGATTTTAAATCCTAAGTTTCAGCCCTCATAACATGTTGTATGCATTCATGTGTATGTTGACGAGTTTATGGTGATTTTAACATTCATGTTGAGATTTTTGAAAATGATAATTAAATGTATTTGTTGCATTCATGTCAGGCTAAAATCTTCATGATTATTTCTCTCATGTACGCTTCTTTGAAATTCAGAGACGAATATTCCCAACGGGGAGACATGAAATGCCCAAAAGCCGCCTGAAAATGCCCAAAATTTCAGGGACGAATGTTCCCAAGGGGGAGATATTGAAATGACCCCAAAAAGTGCATGAAAATGTGCCCTCAAAAATGCCCATAATTGTAATTTCATATATCTCAAAATTTGTGCGTGATATAAAAAATCCAACTTCATATTCTTGATCAGGGGGCTAAATTGAGTGGGAAATGAATATAACCCAAATTTTAGAAGATCCGTAGCAAAAAATGAACTTTGCCAACTTTGCAATTCCTGAGGGTTCAGACACCTCCGTGATGCGAGCCATCGTGGACCTGTGTATTTTATTGCCAATTTTTCCTGTTTCAATTCAAGGCCTTGGAGTCTTGGGCCTAAGCTTTCTTATGCTTAAAAACACCTATATTTAGTCATTTTTCAACCCCATATCATTCAAGATATTCCCTAAAACTCTCTAATACTTAGCCAAATATTTCACCCAAATTCAAGTGTCCCAAACTCATCTCCGGATCTCAAGAAATTCATTAAAACTTCAAGTTCTCATTCAAATATTCATCAAGGGAATTCCAAAATTTTAGGTATGTGGGTTTCAACCATTGGGTCCTTTCACCCATGGTGCCAAACCTTCCTTTTTAAGTAAATTGCATATTTTCAAGTTGATTTTTCTATGGGTATTTCTTAGTATGAATTTGACTATGAACTATGTTGGAGTTACATAAAATGTTGAATGTTTAAGCATGTTTTGAGCTACGAATCTATAATCTATTATGACATTTGATGAGGGATTTTAATGTATCTTGCATGAGGGTGTTATGAAGTGTTGATGAGTTGATTTACATTAAGTTTTCTCACATGATTTTACTCTTGAATTGCATATTTTGAACTAGCATTATATACCCACCAAGTGTTTGATAAAATGTCCGGTTAGGATTCATGAGTTATTGATGATCTATTGTATGTCTTACGGATCAAGTGACTTTATGATGATGAAGGTAATGTATATAGATAGTAAATTCATGTCAAGTACTTATGGCATTACAAGTGAATTGTTGGGCTCCCATGTTTGTCGTGTTCTTGGGAAAATAAGAAGTTCTTTCGTTGATACTTGAATGTAATATGATTTGATGAGCTATTTTCATGACTCTTACCGAAAAAATTATATCGTAAGGTATGGATATTCTATAAGATCTACTGAAAAGGCTATACCGTAAGGTAGAATGACTCATGGTTCCTATCAAAAAGATTATATCGTAAGATAAGGACATCCTATCACACCTATCGAAAAGGCCATGCCCTAAGGTACAATTCATGGTTCCTACCATAAAGAGTATATCATAAGGTAGAATAATTCATGGCCCCTACCTAAAAGATATATCGTAAGGTAGGGAACGTCTTACGCTATCTATCAAAAAGACTATGTCGTAAGATAGGGGTATTGGTAACACTCTTCGAAAAGGTTATACCATAAGGCGAGTGGGTGGCTTTGTGGCCCATCTCAAGCATGTTGTGTAAGGTTCGAGCATACACATATTACACATTGAATTTACGTTCCTTGATTATGACTAAGCATGTTTTACTTCAAGCATTGATCATGCATGCCATATTGATATTACCCTATCTCTTGCTTATGCTTATGCATTTTAATTATATTACCTATCACTTGTTGCATTGCATCCTACATAATTAGTATATTCAAATGTACTACTGCATACTTTATGCCTATATGATGTTACCATGTAGGAACCAGAGCTCCTCACTATTATCCTCCACATGGCTAGATTTGATATCTTGAAGATAAGCTTTGGTGAGTCCTCAAGTTCGGGGACACTAGCTATGCTACTTTTGCTCATGTTATTTATTTATGTTGAACTTTGGTACAATGAGACTGAGCTCGGAAAGTGTCTTGACCCCCGCTTAATCTATGCTAGAGGTGTTGTTAGATAAGTGATATAATTAAGCTATGATCTTGACTCTTGAGTGTCCTATGTTTTATGCTATCAAAGATTTTTCTTAGTCTCTTTATCCTTATTTATACTCTCTCGTTGTTGTTTAATTGCTTCCGCAACCAACCTTAGTCTCTTTATCCTTATTTATACTCTCTCGTTGTTGTTTAATTGCTTCCGTGACCAAGGATGTGTAAATCATATCCTAACAGGCTTGTTTGGGGTCCCTTCGGGTTCCCATTTGCCTTCTCATGTCTAGGCCCTAGGCTTGGGTCGTGATATCAACATCCTTTAAAACATGCTATTTGACCCTCAGAACTCATTCGAGAACCGATAAATATGAACCAAATGTGCTACTCTATCAGAAAATAATGTTCTAGACTCAATGAAACCATCAAAATTTACATTAGAGCTTTCAAACTCCAAAATTTTGACCAAAGTCAAACTATGATCCAAATTCCACTGAAAATGCAACTTTTGATACAAAATCTCCGTTTTAACTATGAATTCAATTCTATCAGTTCTCCTAGATAAGAATTTGCATTCCAAAGCTAATATATTCCCCGTCAATGGCGCAAAAATCTTGATGTCGCCCAATTCTATCATTTCTCCTAGATAAGAATTTGCATTCCAAAGCTAATAAAATCAATAAAATTGTAGTTGGACACTTGAAACTCAAGATGACCTCAAAACGCTTGAAACTCAAGATGACCTCAAAACTCAAAATTTCAAACTTTAAACCTTTAAAATCTCTTTCTTTGGCAAACTCCAACTTTTTACAAGATTTTCCAAATTCAACCTTAGATTCAACCAGAAATGACTCGAGGCAACTTTTAGGAAGAAAAAAAAAATTCTGTCAAAAATGCCAAAAATGACCTTTAGGGTCAATACAAGAAAATTCATATGCAAATAGCACTACAGTGGTGTATCATTATTTTTTGGTTGGAAGAATAATTTTTTAAGTTCTGTATTAACAACTAATTGAGGCTCATAATTCACAGTAAGGTGATTACATACTAATTGACGTTTTCGATAGGAAGATGATTGTGATTAAGGTTAAAAAAAATTGTCCTCTTGCTATGCTAGCTTCCTATTAATTTTTTTTAAATTTTAATCCATCCTCTTAATTATTAAATTATAAATCAAATTTGGTACATTAGTATAGGTAATCAAATTTTAAGGTTATTGTATCACATGAACATCATTATATTATAAATATAGAAGAAATTAAGAGTTAATCCTAGACTTGAAATTTAGGAACTAGATTATAAATTTTAGGTGAGTTTTGGGTTTAGGTTAGACAAATAGAAATATGAGTGTCCTTGGATTCGTATTCTTATGGTGATTGTATATTTGATAGATTTGAAACATTATGAGGTGCGTTATGGTTGATTCTATAAGTTAGATAGACGCTTAATAGTAATTAATATTCATTGAGTGATGTTATGAAGTTATTGTATGCATTTTATTATCGTGGTTTGGATGGTTGATATGCGTTATGATTGGTCTGTAATCCCAAGATCATGAAATCCATAATCTTGAACTTGCCTTATCAAAAATTATGCCTTGAATAAAGAAGACTTGATGAAATATTGTTAATGAAGTGGGAAGTAATGATAAAGAATGATGAATTAAATATATTTGGATTGGCTATCACATTCCGACATGATATTATGGGATCGGGTGCCACGTTCCGGCATGATATGATATAAGATCGGATGCCACTTTCTGACATGATATATTTAGATCGAGTACGATGTTTGACATGATATTTTTAAAGGAAAATGTATTAAATGACTTAATGTACTCAATTTCAAAGAACCTATTTCCTAAAAGAAGCATGGTGGGAAGACTCGAGTCCTCATATTTGTTCTTGACATTGTTGATTGATTATATACTTGTTGCTTGTTGTTTGCCCCCTGTTTAGTGTTATAGTTGATTTACTACCATTACTTAGGTATATTGATTTCTATTTTGAGTTGACCGATGATACATATTCAGTACATATTGCCTTTTACTGACCCTTACTTGTATTTTTCTTTGCTTTGCTTTAGTGGAGTGCAACGAGTATTAAATTGACTTCGACTTACCCTTAGCTCGAGTCTATCTCCAATGCATCAGATTCCAGGGTGAGATATCCTCCTAGCTCGTAATTGGGTTGTTTCAGTCATGGAATAATGTCCTTAAATTTCGGACATAAAATGTTTTATTTATTTATTTTGGTGTTTCTACTCTTAGACTTAGTATTTGAGATTAGATGTTCTTGATATGATGACTTTCAGATTTTGGAGAACGTTATGTAATAGACTTAATGACTTCTGTTATTTCTTGCTTTTATAAATTGAGCTTCCGTATTATTATCTTATTTTATAAGTCAAACAACTATATAGATTGGGATTTGTATTGTTGATTTGCCCACCTAGGAGGGTAAGTGTGGATGCCACTCACAATCTATTTTTGGTCGTGACACCCCTCCTCCCTTTTTCCTCCATCCCTTAAGTTTTACTCATTTCTTTTTATCCTAAACCCACACATCATTTCATTCTAGACGCAACATATATAATGTGGTAGAAATTGAATTTTCAGTAATTATCTCAAAATACCAGTGCTTTTGTGCATGGTTCCTCTAATTCCATTATGTTGATTGATTATAGTTTGTAATAGAAATTTACGCTCAAATTTAGTAGTTTTTTAAATGTAAGGCAAGATCTATTTTTAAGATGTGATTAATAAAAGCTACCTATAAAGCTTTTGTGTGCAATGATCTAATCCTTGCTGATCAATTTCTTTTGTTCTTAAACATGTCACCTATTGATTAAAATAAATGCACGTTAAAAAAATTTATTATAAGATATGATACAAATGTACTTCTATTGAGCAATGAGAACAAATTTCTTGTAATAACAAGGTCATGACTTATGATGCATAATTGAATTGGAATTTGGGAAACAGATTCACGGACATTTGAATATCCTACAAGGAAAATGAAACATGATTTTAGTTTTAAAGAAATGAGTTAGCGAGTCTGAATTTATTAGTGAATTGAATTAAATTTTGTAAAAAGTTACTTACTAAGCAAACATAGTAATGTATTTATTCAACTCAATTATAATTATAAGATATATGTATAGTTGTGTATCTACGGCAAACAAGTGAATGACTTTGAAGAGATACAGGAGTATCTATGTATTTGTATATTTATGACAGATGTTAAATTTAATATTCATAATGGTGTATCTTATATGATTCTATTAAATTTTTTTTTATAAGTAAATCATAAATAAAAGGAATAAAAAAATATATGCACCCAAGGTGTGGTTACTCATACTGTTGTTTTACTATCAGACTGTTTTTTATTAGTGGGAATATACAATGAGATGGTAAGGTAGAAACACATGAATTGTTGATGTTATTTTGATTTATCACTTCTTTATTATCCTATAAATTCAAGATGGATGATGACTATTTATTTAAGAATTGGACTAGGTAATATGGCGGCTGATTATGTTGTGGCCGAGCTCATTTCAGGTCAGGTGAGCATTGATCGAGGTCATTGCTGGCAATAGTCATGGATATATGGTCTTTGCGTGTCCCCCATGGGTTCTGTTTTGACACACATATGATCAACTGATGGGTATCTTAAGATAGACTAGCATCATGATTGTTTGACATTGCATCGAATTATTTACATCATATGACATTTACTTCATCTCATATCATTCTTGCTTTCATATCATTATATATTATGATTGAGATTGCATATCTATAGTATGAGTATCAGTTGGATATTTTTAGATATAATGTTATGTGATGAGTATACTTATATTCTTGTGATTTATATATTGTATTGTGCTGTTACTTTTTTGAGTATAAGTGTGTAGTTCGGTGGTATGTAATTGGGTGTTAAGGAGTACTTATGTTCTTCATTATGTTACATTACGTTAGTTCCATTTACTGAGTACGTTATTGTTTGGTGCTCACCCTTGCTATATTTTTGTAGGTTTTGAGCCTGGACCTTCATGCTAGCTTTCTAACTTACGAGATCGAGCTTTTGAATTTTTCGAGAGGTAGTTGCTTGTCCCTTCGATAGGGTTCGAGGATTCTACCTTTATGCTATGTTCTATTTGAGGACTAAACATTGAGACTTGTATTTCATTTGAGTATTCTATATTTGGATGATTGTATATGTGACACCAGTTTTGGGTTGGTTGTAGCTTTTGATTTCCTATGCTTATCCATCTTGTTAGACTGTTTGTCTTTCACTTTTATTGTTATGTTGATTTGTTTAGGTTCTGGGCTGACTCGTCTTGGTAGGTTTGGTGAGTGCCATCACACCTAAATTTTGGATCGTGACAATTAAGGTTGTTACCTCCTCTCTTTGACCCATTTTGATGCTAGTATAAGTTATAAAAAAATATTTGAAAAGGTCATATGCGTTCAATGCACCATTGACTTTAATTAATGAAGTAATTTAATTTTATGTCTATAATTTACAACAGATTTTCTCTAACCAAATGTCAAAGAAAGACATTCCATTTTTTATATTTATTTACAACTACAAAATTTTTATTTTTTTTAGATAAAAAATCTAGATATATACTATTATCAATCAAGGTTTTCAATACTATGGATACCTGCAGAAATATCAAAATTGATGATTTTCAATCTTTAATATCAATATAAATTACATGAATTAATTTCTTAAGTACATCAATTAATGATAGTTGTTGTGTAGTTACCTCAATTCGTTCCAATAGTATGCATATATAATACAACCAAATGTCACAACCATTTAAATATAATATTGATACCTTTTCTTTTTTCCCTTTAAAAAAAAATCTAAGAAACAAAATAAGACCTTAAAGACTATAATCAATCTTGGTGGGGTTGAAAATAACTCCTTAATAGAAAAAAAATCTGGAAATAAGATTGTTGTCAAGCTCTCTTTTTAATTTGACACAATTTGATCGGAGTATAAGTTATATAAAAATATGTCACGTGTTTCATTGAAATTGAAATTAGTTTAATGATAAGATTTACTTACGTCTCATTACTCAAATTCTATTAAAACATGTTAAATAGTAAAATAGTATCATGAATCAATCAAGCTTAGAAATCATTTTAAAAGATAACAAAAATTCAACATGTCAACATTCTGCCACTTTACATCAGTATTTTCAAAATATAAGAATTGATTTGATAGACTATTTATAGTTTTTTAATTTTATATTTTTTTATAAGAGATTTTCATTCTTATACTTAAAATACTTTTAATTTTTAGATATCTGAGAAGATTATACATGTACATAAAATCTTAATTCCCTCTATTAAAAATTATTAAAATATAAAAAGCTCTAGTATATAGGTCTGCCAATTGTATTGCAAGAAGTAAAAAGTTTGTATCTATAGCTATCAAATTAGAATCACTAACATCTGCGCATACATGTGGCTATATATATATACGAGATAATCTTAGGCCCGTAAACAGGCCCAGTGTCCGTTATTAGTTTGCTCAGCTAAAAACGTTATTCACAAAAGATATTATTATACCAATTTCATATATATATATATATATATATATTGTTGGTATTAATTTTGTGAAACTTTTTATGATTTAACATTTTTATCTTTTGCTATTGCATATAATATTAATTATTAAAATTTGAAGTTAATCTATTTATCAAATTAAATTAAATAATATGATAATCGCAAATCATTGTGTATTACTATATCAAAAGTCAATATTTCTTGATAGATTTTTGTTAACATAAATTTGCATTTTTACCCTTGGTCATAATCCATTTCATCTCTCTTTATAGATAGAAAGATATTTCTAGAACTATTTATTTTTCTTGATAGATTTTTTGTTAGTATGAACTTACATTTTCATTATTATCTCAACAAAAAGAATAAATAATATTAAGCTAAATTTAAAAAAAATAAAATAAGTAATATACCATAATTAATTAAAATTTTGATTTGATTAATTTCAAAATGAAATAATGTTAAAATACTCTTTTTTGTTTTTTTTTATCATCAAAATTTTGCTCGACAATTTCAAATTTAAATTAATTTTAATATTTAAATTAATACATTTTAAATCAAAACAAAGTACAAATTTGATTATATATTTAAATAAAGAGCTACTCCTTTATAATTTAGTAAATATTTATAGTTTACTTTATATGCAAATATATCATTCATCATTTTATTTGTAAAGTTACTAATTATATTTTAAAACAATAAATTTTTATATTGAAGTAATTATTTTTAGTAAATATAATGAATAGGAAAAAATATTAAGAACTAAATTAAAATAATTGAAAAACGGAGTAACTAGTCTAGAAATCATATTAATTTATAAAAGAAAAGAAAGTGAATTAATAACAAAATGAATTAATAGTTAATTAAAACTTCTCATAATGAGATTTGAATTTAATAAAACATGTCAAGTTTAATGGAACTTTTAACTATTAACTCACAACAAAATAAAGCAAATTGGATTCTTGAAGTTATTCTCTTAAAAAATAACAATAGAAAATTTTCATAATCTTTTGAAGAAATAATTCAACCTCACATCTTAAAGTACATTTAACTTTTTTTTAATTATATGTCTATTGGAATTTTCTAGAACTTGGATTAACTTTTATGAAAATCTCATGGCATTATGTAACAATTACTTTAAGCTTATTTTTTTTAGTAATAATTGTATAAAATGTCTTTACTCATCCTAGGTATGACTGTTTCGTACAATAAATATAATTTAAAAAAGAATAAAAAATTTCTAGAAAAACTTAGAATAAAAAATTTCTAGAAAAACTTAATATATGAAATTTGTTTTAGATGTTAGCCATATTGATTGAATTTAGAGAACAAGTGTAATGCAAAATATATAATATTTTAATGAGTTAGGATAGAATGATATATATATCCTTTATTCTTCATGTTTCATCTTTTTATTAAAAGATGCTTCCAGAATATTTTTTTTCTTGTAAACATGAAATTACCCTTAATCATAATCCATTTCATCTTTTTATAAAAGATGTTTCTAGAACTATTTACTTTTCTTGATATCTTTTTTAATAGATACTTTGTTAGTATGAAATGATAATTTTACCCTTGGTCGTCCTTGGATTCACTCTTCTATATAATAGAAATATATATAACCCAATGAAAAAGAAGTCTAACCGATTAAAAAGGAATTAAGTAAGACAAATCAACTGAAATAAAATATTAATTCAAACAAAGTCTAATAAATAAGAATTTTCCCAAATTAGAACATCTTAATATATGATTGATTAGGTTCTTGCTAGTTTATTTGATCCTAATCCTACTGATCAATCCCGTCTATTAGACTAATTATTATTATAAATTAAAGATGAATCAGTTCCAAATAAACACGATTCATTATTACTAGCTTTACCCCTCTTCTTCTTCTTCTAGTGGTGGTGCCGGGATATTCAGATCCGGCAACAGATACCATTTTTCATCTAGAGTAGCAACAGGAACATTGAGATCAGGGAGATGGTTAGACCTTATAGGTGATGATGATCGTAGTGGTAGTGAAGGTCGTACTAGTGGTGATGGTGGTGGTAGTAGTTATGATGGTGGTGTTACTGGTGATAATGTTGGTGGTGATAGTGATGATGATGATAGAGCTTGCGGTGTTGATGGTGTAGTGGTGGTAGTAGTGGTGATAGAAGTGGTGATGGTGGTGATGATAATGATAATGGTCGCAGTGGTGATAGTGGTGGTGATGATAGTTGTCTTGCGGTAGATGGGATTCCTAATGCACCTACATTGGCACTAGAATTGCTATCAATTCTTCTGCCAGGAATAAGTAGAGCCTCGCTAACACGAGGAAAGGCAGGAGTGGGGGAGGGGGAGACTCAGGAGGAGGAGGAGATTCAGGGTTTTTAGGGATACTCCCATCCTCAGATTCCACCATTTTCAACAAAAAGAAAAATGGGGATTTAATAAAATCGAAGTCTTAGTGATGAGTTATATATAGTAATAGGGGTAGACAAAAATTTAACATATGAATTTTGCTACTTCCCAAAAGTGGTGTTGGATCAGAAGGGTGTTTTATGGAATGTTAATTAAATATATAATCTTTTTCCGCAACTATATTATATTAGTCAAAATAAATGTAATCTTGATGCATTTACATTTATTGTTCAGATTCCCATAGTCATATAGACTTTGACTTAAAGTTTTTACTCAAAAAATATTTTAAATGTCTTTACATTATCTAAAATCGAACAAAATTATGATCAATCAATAATTTGATAAAAAAAATATTCATATGTGTGTTACACAGGAATATTCAATTAAAAATATTCATGTGTATTACACACATGCAAAGTACGTAATTTAAACGTTTTTATGTGTGTGCGTGTGTGTGTGTGTGTATATATATATAATAGAGACTGCAATCAATCTTGGCCTTACTAAAATAATTTCTTAATAAAAATTTAATCAGTTATCTCGTTTGTGTTATTTTATCTTGGCTCAACTTATTCATATGTGTGTGCATTTTTCCCATTGGGGTTTGAATTTCTATGTGATACTATATATATGTCTATTCATGTTTCAACCCTAGTAGGTGAGCTCTTAGTAGTGGATCGGGTATACGGATCATGTCTTGTGACTTCAGCTAGCTATGAGATATGGGTGGATATATTATATTAGACATGGTAGATCCTGATATTATTTTGAGTAGTGATTGACTATCTTCGTATCATTCTATTCTTGATTATTATGCCAAGACTGTTACTTATCCATGCTAGGTAGACCGAGGATATAGTGGACGGGTTCGAAGGGTTCCTATCGTAGTAAAGTTAATTATATCTTATATTTAGGCCAAAAAGTGGATTTGATGAGTCGTAGAAATATGACTCTTGTAACGCTTTAAACGGTTGCGTATTCTCAAGCAAAGTTATTTTTCTGATGTGTGTTTTTGTTATTTTTTAGGAAAAATGGTGAAGGCATTGATAAATGGGTGAACTATAGAAAAAGGAATGAAAAAAAGCTCAATGTGGGTGCAAGAAGGCCTCCACAGCCCGTGTAGCATCACACGGACTGTGAGAGGCCACGTGGATGAGACCTTGAGCGATTGGAGCAAAACAATGGAGCCAAGTGAGGGCACATGGGTACCCACATGAATCGTGTACCATCACACAATCTGTGAGGCTCACCGTGGCCTCACATTTAGTGGCAAATGACAATGATAAGGAGCTAAAAGAAGAAGTGGGAGAAATTTGCTTAAGGCACGTACTATGGTACCCTTTATGGACCGTGGGCACACGGGTACCCACACGACTCGTGTACCATCACACAATCTGTGAGGCTCACCATGGTCTCACACTTGGTGGCAAATGACAATGATAAGGAGCTAAAGGAAGAAGCGGGAGAAATTTGCCTAAGGCACTTACCATGGTACCCTTCACGGACTGTGAGACTTGACACGGGCCGTGCCACACCTTATCAAAGTGATGTGAAAGGAGCCATTACCATTGAAAACTAAAGAATTCATGCAAGTGGCGAGAGATGAGGGTCTGTCACGGGCCGTTTGACCAACCACGATCCATGACATAGGCCGTGATGATTGATGAAATGGGCGAAAATGGAAAGGCAAGGGAGATGGTCCATCTCACGGACCATCAACCCTCACACGGACCATGCCGATGCACGTGAGGAGTAATGCAGTGAAGAGCAAGTTTTGAAGACCAAGTATAGCCACACGAACCGTTTCACGATCCATCTACCGTCACACGGGCCGTGTGGTGGCCCGTATCCATGCCGACATGATTTTTCCTATTTTAAATCAG
>DF357562.1:46076-77885 GCA_000787875.1 Solanum virginianum
TAAATCAGATTAGATTTTTCTTATATATAAATATTATTTTTATTTCGTTTTTACTCATTCTAGGACTCCTGGAGACAGAGAGCACTACAGAACACTATTTTTCTTAAAATTTCATTGAACTTTGTGGATTTCAATTATCTTATTCAAAATTGTAATCTGTGGATTCACTAATTCTTCAATAGTAAGTTATTTATTATGAATTTTTTATATCATTGTGGGTTATCGTTCTTGAATATGCTAGGCTAAATCCATAACTAGGATTGTGAGAACCATGAAAAATCAATAAGATAGACAAATATGAGGTAAATCTTAGGATTGATCAGCGTAGATATCGTAGTATTCTTCAATTTAACTTCTTCCTTAATGAGTCGATACATTAATGTAAGCCTTTATTCATTACATGCTCGAAAGGGGTGGAGTGATTAGAAAATGAGTTCTACGACATAAATTCGGGGTTTTTAACCTAGTCTAAGTACTTGAGACCAAAAGGTGAGAGTATTCTGGGGTCGATATCAAGGGTTAGTAAATATACATTTTTTTGACCTAGAGGTGATGAGTAAAATACATCTAAGAAGGACTAAGAGGTGAATTAGGTGTTACATAACTTGTTTGATCTTGTATATGTGATCATGAATTAGTTTACCGCATAGATTTAGCTATCGCATGAGATGTCATAGGGAACACAATCCTAGTTTCGCATTAATCGGTTAAAATCCAGTAGTCTTTGTACTTATTTGTTACTTTACTTTAGTAATTTAGTTTACAAAAACCAAAACCCCCCATTTACTTTATGCACTTTTGTTTTGGGAATAGATATTACATCTAAAAATAGTGCTAATAGATTTATTCTCACACGTTTCCTGTGGGATCGATCTTAGCTCTGGTTGAGTTTTATATTTGATCAACAATCGCTTTACTATTCCTTTTTGAGTGTAAATTTGGGCTTATCAGGATTGATAGAGGATGTTTAGCTTACTTGTCTTTTATTCATGATATTACTGCTAAGTAACCTTCTATGGAGTTGATTTTGATGGTTTGTGAGTTTTTGAATGTGTTTCCTACTTATCTACCAAGAGTCCCTCATGACAAGGATATTGAATTTGCTATCGATCTTGAGCCGAACACTAAAGCCATTTCTATCACTCCCTATCGTATGACTCCAGCTAAGTTAAAGGAGCTAAAAGAGCATCTCCAAGATCTATTGAGCAAGAAATTTATTCGCCCTAGTGTTTCACCTTGGCGTGCATTGATTTTGCTTGTAAAGAAGAAGTATGGGTCCATGAGAATGTGTATTGATTATAGGCAGTTGAACAAGGTAACTGTGAAGAAAAAGTACCCACTCCCTTGTATTGATGATTTATTTGACTAGCTTCAAGGAGCTGCTTTGTTTTCTAAGATTGACTTGAGGTCTGGGTATCATTAGCTCCAGATTCAGCCAATAAATATTTTGAAGACAGCCTATCAGACAAGGCATGACCACTATGAGTTTCTTGTTATGTCCTTTGGCTTGACTAACGGCCCTGCAACATTTATAGAGTTAATGAACAGGGTGTTCCAATCGTATTTGGATTCATTCATGATTGTGTTCATTAATGACATCTTGGTCTACTCCAAGACTGATAAGGATCATGTGAGACATTTGAGGATTGTGCTCTAGAGGCTTAGGGAAGAGAAGCTTTATGCTAAATTCTCCAAGTGTGAATTTTGATTGAGTATCATGGCATTCTAAGGGCACTTGGTTTCTAATGAGGGTATTCAGGTTTACCCAGCAAAGATTGAGGCCATTCGAGATTGGACTAGGTAATATACTAGCTTATATTGTGGCCGAGGTCATTTCAGTTAGGTGAGCATAGACTGAGGTCATTGCTGGCAATGTTCATGGACACATGGTCCTTCATTGGCCCCTATGGGTTTTGTTCTGACACACATATGATCAACGGATGTGTATCATAAGACAGACATACATCATGATTATTTGACATTGCATCGCATTATTTACATCTTATGACATCCATTTCATCTCATATCATTCTTGCTTTCATATCATTATGTATTATAATTGAGACTGCATATCTATTGCATGAGTATCAGTTGGATATTTTTAGATATGATGTCATATGATGAGTATATTTATATTCTCATGATTTGTATATTGTATTGTGCTAGACTTTTTTGAGTATAGGTATGTAGTTTGGCAGTATGTAGTTGGGTGTTAAGGAGTACTTGTGTTCTTCATTATTTTACTTTTGGTTAATTCCATCTGCTGAGTACGTTATTGTTTGGTGCTCACCCTTGCTATATTTTTGTAGATTTTGAGCCTGGACCTTCTTGCTAGCTCTTTGACTTACGGGATCGAGCTTTTGGATCTTTTGAGAGGTAGTTGCTTGTCCCATCGACAGACCTTCGAGGATTCTATCTTATGATATGTTCTATTTGAGGACTAATTATTGAGACTTATATTTCATTTGAGTATTCTATATTTAGAGGATTGTATATGTGACACTAGTTCTGAGTTGGTTGTAGCTTTGGATTTCCAATGCTTATTTATCTTATTAGTCTGTTTGTCTTTCACTTTTATTATTATGTTAAGTTTTTTAGATTTTGGGTGGACTCACCTTGGTGGGTTTGGTGAGTGCCTTCAGACCCGAATTTTGGATCATGACAATTAAGGGTCGTTAACTCCTCTCTTTGATGCATTTTAATGCTAGTATAAGTTATAAAAAAATATTTGAAAAGGTCATATTTGTTCAGTACACCATTGTCTGTAATTACTGAAGTAATCTCTATCTATCTATCTATTTTTAAATGTTAAATTATTATTTCACCCTCTAAGCAAATTTTAACATATTTTCATTTCCCAACCCTATAGCATTGCACTCCTACGGAAGAAATGCCACATGTTCTTTCACAAGCGTTGCCTCCTCCTACTTCTTCATTACTATCAAATGTAACCCCTTATCTCTCTGCTATGTGCAGACGCACCCTCTTCTTGCCCACTCTGTATAATGATTCGACTCACATATTCTTTATCATCGAACACCCACCATCTGCAATAGTGAACAAGTATGCAATTCTATTCCCTCTTATTCATATGTAAGCTTTTCAATTCTCTTATTCAATCGCAATGTTTTTATCCTCTATACATGCATATTATTCACCTCAAATCACATTCATACATTGCCTTTCGCTATGGTACAACTCCACCCGTTACTCTCGCCAAATTATCACTTTAGTTGTTACTATCTACATTTCTACCTTCTCACAATGTCCTTACGCCTTTGTTACTCACCAGCAACTATGTAAACACACTAAAATAATCTACAATATGTTAGACGCCTTTTAGCACCCTTCTTACTCCCCCTTTTCTTATCATCAATTAATTAAACATAATAAAATGGCTTAAAAATTATTCAATTGCCTGCCACCAAAACCATTTGTAACACTTACAAAGTGTACTTTTGCAAAATTTCAAGATATTGTTCTGCTTGAGGGTTTAGTTTTGACTTTTTTTCCTTTCAGTTGTGTAGATACTTTATTAATATTAGTAAATTAGTAAATAAGTTATCAGATCATCTTTGAAAGTTGAGTTTTCCCTCTAAAGTTGCAGTTATGATGCTCATCTATGATACAGAAATATATGATTACCATAACAACTCAATGTTTGGGGTATTTTTCTTCAGAGATCTGTTCTGATCCAGGTTTAGTTTGGGTTATGTTTCTCTAAAATGGATTTAATTCATCTAAACAAGACCAATCTTAAGCATTGGATTAAGTAGATCTTATACTTGTCCAGGAGGCTATTGATGTGGGTTCAATGCTGAATGAGTTCTTTTCATTAGATTAAGAAGTGGTACTCTTCATTAGACATTTTTTTTTCTACTTACACTTTTATTAATTGATTTGTTTTTCAATGCATCCCTTGTTTACAAGATTTATCTTCCAATGAGAATTCAAACATTTTGGGATCAGTAACCTTGGGAAAGTATACAAAGGTGTTGTACTTATGTTCTTTTAAGGTTGTTTGTGACTTTAACCTTCCTGGTTGAACATTGGTTGATTCAAGCCATGTTTACAGTGGTTTAACGATGTTAGCTCGACCGATATATCTGATAAGTGTGAAGATTTCCTAAACCAACTATTTCATCTTTATGGGTGCAAAGTAAGTCCATATTACCCTTTATTATGTATGTGATCAGTTCGGTCAGACTCATGCTTTTCACATCAAGATTATTGTCTATTCCAGAAGACTTGATGTTTAAAGTTTAGGTTCACTCTCTGGATGTAACTTTATTTATTTTATTTTCCCTACTCAACTCTTTGCAATCAAGGCAGCAGAAATGGTCATATCAGGGCTTCATAAGCTGCGAGTAACCCATGTAGTTACTTTTGGATCTGAAGCAACGTGCTTATTGAATCCTGATTGCAAGGATAGGTATATCTATTTTCCATCATGCTATTAGTATGGCTGCTTGATATCATATCGTTTGGACTAATATAAAATTTCTTTCATTTTATGTAGGAAAGGAGTGAGATTGACTAATGATCCTCACACAAATCTGGTACTTTTCAGACATTTGTAACATCTGACTATATTTCTGCCCAGTGCCTTAGGTAAAGAATAAGTCACCGAACTACTTTCATAGATATTGAAACAATTTGTTCAACTGTTGTTTGTTTTAGTATCAAATTAGGATTGTGAAAGCTGCTACTGTATTGTGGATCAATGATATATACACATATGATTCTACATTTAGTAGGCATTCATAACTCTGACAACATCAATAGTTTTAGGACCACTTAAGGTTGAATAATAGGTGAAATGCCAAACACCAAGAAAAATTGCACATAACACCACATTATCGTGCAGTCTTACCAGCCCCAAATATAGATTGGTGAGACTTAGTTATTCATTATAACTATTCATTTAGACTTAATGGCTACTATCTTCCGATAGTATAAATTTTGAGACCATGTATCCACGTGCAACACACGTGCAGCAAGTCTAGTTTAATTATATGTCTGTAATTCACAACATATTTTCTCTAACAATGTAAAGAAAGACATTCTATTTTTTTAATATATTTTTTACAACTACAAAAATTTCATTTTTTGTAGTTCAAAAATCTAGACATATACTATTATTAATCAAGATTTTCAATATTATTGATACCTGCAGAAATATCAAAATCGATGATTTTCAATGTTTAATATTAATATAAATTACATCAATTAATGATAGTCATTGTGTAGTTATCTTAATTCATTCCAATAGTATGCATATATAATACAACCAAAAGTCGCAACCATTCAAATATAATATTGGCACCTTTTCTTTTTTCCCTTTAAAAAATATTCTAAGAAACAAAATAAGACATCAAAGCCTGTAATCAATCTTGGTGGGGTTGAAAATAACTCCTTAATGGAAAAAAATCTGGAATTAAGGTCGTCAAACCCTCTCTTTAATTTGACACAATTTGATAAGAGTATAAGTTATATAAAAATATGTCATGTGTTTCACTGAAATTGAAATTAGTTTAATGATAAGATTTACTTACGTCTCATTACTCAAATTCAATTAAAACATAACAAAAATTCAACACGTTAGCATTCTGCCACATTACTGTAACACCTCGTAAAATTTTCTAAATGCCCCTAGAATGTAATCATGCACATAACGCATCTTCCAAAGCTTTGATGGAAAATCTGAGATCGGATATGCGATCAACACAGAAAATTGAGTGAGAAAATGGTCTTGACCCGATTTAGAAGCAACTAGGATGAAAAATAATTTTCATTAATTTCACCCAAAACAATGTCGATTCGCACCCCTGGCACGATACGGAGGGGGCGCAAAGACACACTTAATTTTTTTTACATTTTTGACAGGAATTGAAATTTCAGAAAAATTCATGAAATACACTGGTCTGTGCCCCTGGCGCATCGCAGACCACTATACAAATTTTTTTAAAAAAATTCTTTTTAATTCGAGAAGGGCCTTTTGGTCATTCTCCACCCTATCCTAAGTCTTAAAATTTATCTTTAAGGTCATTTTATATTTATTAAGGGTTCCTAAAACCTATTTTTTTCTTAAGTTCTTACGCAAGAAAATCTTGAGAGAAGAGACAAGAAAGCTTGGGGGATTGAAAATTCGAGTCTAATTCTTAAAGAAGATTAGTACATCGTCTTTTAGGTATGTAAGGCTAAACGAAAGTATGGGATTGTTCTGCCATGTGCCCCATAGATGGTCATAGATGAGTTGAGAGTCCATGCATCCCCACATATATTTTCTTGAAATACTTTCTTGATTATTTTCTTGAAAATTGTATCTATTACATGTATCTTCATATGTTGATGATCATCATAAACTTTTTTTCTTGAATTGAATACTTTTCATTAGATATTGTATAAACCCTTTATGTTAACTTTTGAAAGCATGTATGAATGAACCTAGGGATAGAGTCTAGAGCTTTGACTTGAGTATGATGATGGAAATCTTGATGTGAGTATGAGATAGAGTTATTTGAGCTTGATGATCCTATGAGTCTTCATAATTGAGTTCTTGATGTTTTGTCTAAACAACTTCTTCTAATTGGTGATCTAAGTGCTTGAGTTCTTAAATGAGAATTGAGTTTATTAAGATGAGTTAAAGTCCCTAAAATAATAGAGGACCCTTGAGTTTGAGTTAATGAGATGATGAGAGTCTCCATGAGACTAATTGAGATGGTGAGTGTCTCCATGAGACCAATTGAGATGATGAGTGCCTCCATGAGGCTACATGATATGACACAGAGGAGTCTTATGAGCACTAAGTCTTCGGAGGAGTATCGAGCACTAAAATGAATAAGAGTGAGTTCCACTTGCACTCATTACCTACACCGACCCAGCGTAGGAGAGGATTAAACTATTACATCTCATGGTCTGCTCTCGAGTTTACATCTGTGAAACAATAGAGGATGGCTAAATTCAGATTCCTTGTGGATCATACTTGTTCCTTACCTGGATAGTACAAAATGGCTATGGCAACATCATCGTGATTGTTGTACAACCCCTAGCTCATAAGTGATTGTTGTCAGTTAAGAGAAACTCCTAGAAAGTTCCCAAACTAAGTAATCTGAGTCGAGATGAGATGAGTTAAGATGAGTCCTTCTGAGATGAGTCTGATTTGATTGATAAATTAATTGGTTAAGGGGTCACTTGTCTACTCTTTATTCTTGCTTTAGATAGACATTTGACATGTTGATTGTTGCTATCTTGATGTTGATTATTATTCCTACATTATTCTACATATTTTGATTTCATTCAGCTACTTTACATACAAGTACATTCCACGTACTAATGTCCTCTTTTGGACAGCATCATTTTATGATGAAGATACACAACAGAGAGGTCATCAGCAGGTGCACCATTGAGAATCTCGAGACGTTCAGCAGACTGGTGAGCCTCCCCTATTTTGGAAGGGTTTATTTTTATCTTGCTTTAGAGTTAGAATATTGCTTAACTTTTATTTTGATTGAGATAGCCATGGGTCTGTCATTGGCACCACCAAATAGTGATAGAGGCTTCATAGACTAGAGTTGGATGTTGATATTGAGACTTATAGGCTAGTTTACTTCTACTAGCTTTACATTATATTATTATTGGAGATTATATGATAAGATGTACCCATTTATTTTCATATATCTTTCACTGATTAGTAGAATGAATGAATGTGATAAGATCAGGTGGTTCGCTTGGGGACTAGTATTAGTCTTTGTGTGCCAGTTACGAACAGGGTACCCTCTAGGGCGTGACAAACTTGGTATTAGAGCACAAATTCAAGTGTCCTAGGGAGCCTATGAAGCCATGTCTACTAGAGTCTTGTTTGTGGGTGTGTTGTTTTCATGCCTCGGGAGGGGACCAAAGACGTGGCCGGCACCCATAGACTATTTCTAGTCCCCAAGCAAACCACTTGACCTCATCACATTCATTCAATCAATCATCTTACTAATCAGCGGAAGTTGACAGAATATAAATGGGCGCATCTAGCATCGAGTCACAAATAATAGTATAAATGAATGACTAGTAGAAAGAACTAGCTCACAATCTTAGTAATCAACATCCGACTCTAGTCTATGAAGCCTTTGTCACTATTAGGTGGTGCCAATAATAGACCTATGGATACCTCAATCAAAATAAAAGCTAAGCAACTCTAACTCTAAAGCATGATGAAATAAAGTAAATGAATCCTCTGAAGTAGGGGAGACTCACCAATCTGCTGAATGTCCAAAGATCCTCAACGTAGTGTCTGCTAATGATCTCTATCTAGTGTATCTATATCATGAAATAATGCAGTGCCAGAGTGGCATCAGTACGTAGAATATATAGTATGTAAAATAGTTTAATGAAACCCTTCATAGGACTTTGACTGAGGCTATCTCTTTGGTTCTCAACCTTCGAATCTGACGATCAAGGATTTGGATCAAAATTTCTTTGTAGGTCAAATTATCCTTCACTCCAATGCTCTCCACTAGGATTACCAAGTTAGAATCTAGAAACCAATCAATATGCCAAATGTCTATCTAAAGCAAGAATAAAGAGTAGATATGTGACTCATCAACCCATCAACTGATCAATCAAATTAGACTCATCTTAGAAGGACTCATCTTATCTCATCTCATCTCATCTCGTCTCGCCTCGTCTCGTCTCAGAGTACTCAAGGTGGGAACTTTCTGGGAGTTCCTCATATTAGATAATAATCACTTATGAGCCGGTGATTGTATAACAATCATGCTGATGTTGCCACGACCGTTCTGTACTTTCTATGTAGAGAATGAATCAAACCACATGGACAAGTTCAAATGGAGACAACAGATAAATCCTCTATTAGTTTTAGGGACTGCTAATCAGAGGGGACCTCATCATAAGGTGATGTGGTGGTCCTTATCCTCACCTACGCTTGGTTATGTAGTTTGACGAGTGTGAGTTAGATTAACTTTTACTCTTTTGTTGCTCGATACTTCTCCCATGACTCCATGCTCATAAAACAATCCATCCAATCAAACTATCTCAATCAGCCTTGTGGAGGCACAATCTCTCAATCAGTCTCATAGAGACTCTAATGATCTCATCAATCAATATCTCAATCAATAGCTCAAGGATTTGACCAATCATTAGGGAACAATTGAATAGACAAATAGTTAGAGTTAATTTATGGAGACTCAAAGGACTATCAAGTTCTATCAACTCATCATTATTCTCATAACACAATCACAATCTCTATCAACATTCTCAATCAAGGCTTTAGACTCAATCCCTATCTTCTTTCATGCATGTTTTTAAAAGTTAACACATAGGATTTATGCAATATCTCATGAAAAATATTCAATTCAAGAAACAAGTTTATGATGATCATCAACATATGAAAATACATGTAAGACGTAAACTTAACTCATGAAAATATTCAATTCATGAAAGCAAGTTTATGATGATCATCAACATATGAAAATACATGTAAAAATTATAACTTTTCAAGAAAATAATCAAGATTCATGCATGTAGACTCAAGAACCTTCAACTCTCTTCTATGACCATCTATAAGACACATGGAAGTACAATTCCATGCTTTTAGTTTAGCTTACATACCTAGGATAAAGCCCTTCAAATCACCCGACAAGAATTCTCCTTTAATTCTTCAATCTCACCTTCTTCTTTCTTCTCTCTCAAGCCCTAACTTTCAAGTGTTGTGAGTGAAGAAGGACTTAGAATGGGGTTTTAGACCCTATTTACTCATAAAAAGGACCTAAATTGGTCATGTTTTGAGTTTAGAAGGGGTTGAGAAAAGTCTAGAATGCCCCTCAAAAGATTTAAAATTTTGAACTTTGGTGGACAGGTCAGGGTAACAGGTCTGCGATGCGGACTTGTTGCATACCTGTGTAATTTTAAAAAAATTAATCCCATCAAAAAATTGAAAAACAAATATAAATATGGGTCCGCAACTGGTCCATGTCACGGTCCGAACACGATCCCTTACTGTTTCAATTTTGGATCGAAAAATAATTTTTTGATCCGGTTGCTCTGAAATCGGGTTGACCACTCCCTCACCCATTTTTTGTGCTGATCACAAATCCAATCTCAAATTTTTCATTCGGGCTTGGGAAGATGCATTATACACATGATTTTATTCTAGAGGCATTTTAAGAATTTTGCCGGGTGTTACATCATCTCCCCCTTGGGATCATTCATCCTCGAATGATGAGAAAGGGTGGATATCAAGGCACAAGTAGACTCAAAACTCATCTCAACACTCACATTTATCAATCAATCTTTCTACTCCCCATCACTATCAACAATCTCTATTCAGACTCAAGCATAATCAATCAACAAGAAAAGACAATCAATTTAGTCAAGGCTAAGAAAATTTACCTTCAACATTATCATCTATTGGCACGAATAGGTGCAAATATTTTGCTTTCATCTCTTCCACAGCTTCCTATGTGGCCTCCTCAACGAATTGATTCCTTCATAGGACTTTGACTGAGGCTATCTCTTTGGTTCTCAACCTTCGAATCTGACGATCAAGGATTTGGATCAAAATTTCTTTGTAGGTCAAATTATCCTTCACTCCAATGCTCTCCACTAGGATTACCAAGTTAGAATCTCCTAAGCATTTCTTCAACATCAACATGTGGAACACCGGATGAATATCATCTAACTCAAAAGGCAACTCTAATTCATAGGCAGCCTTCCCGATCCTCTTCACAATCTGATAGGGTCCAATATAGTGTGGACTCAATTTACCCTTATTCCCCAAATCTCATGACATTTTTCATAGGTGATACTTTCAATATACCCAATCATCCACCTCGAATTCCAAATCTCTCCTCCTCATATCGGTATAGGATTTTTGGCAACTTTACTCAGTCTTCAATCTTTCTCTAATGATCTTAACCTTTTCCATTGCTTGATGGATAAGCTCAGGCCCCATCAATTTCACTTCTCCAACCTTAAACCACCTAATTGGTGATCTACATCTCCTTCCATATAAAGCTTCATAAGGAGCTATCTGAATGCTTACATGATAACGATTATTATATGCAAACTCAATCAATGGTAGGTGATCATCCCTATTTCCTTTGAAATCAAGGACACAGGCCCTCAACATATCTTCTAACATCTGAATTGTACGCATTGCCTGACCATCTATCTATAGATGGAAGGCTGTGCTCAAATTCACTTTCGTGCCCAATCCTTTCTGGAATGATCTCCAAAATTAGGAGGTGGATTGGGCTCCTCTGTCCGAGATAATGGACAATGGAACCCTGTGCAACCTTATAATCTCTTGGATGTACATCTTGGTATACTCCTCGCAGTGTTAGTTTTCTTAACTTCTAGTAAGTGACCCGATTTAGTCATCCAATCCACAATCACCCATATTGAATCATGTTGGTTTCAAGACCTCGGTAGACCAGTAATGAAGTCCATATTGATCACCTCCCATTTCCATTTCAGAATCTCAAAGTTTTGAGCTAATCCACGGGGCTGTTGGTGCTCAACTTTCACTTGCTGATAGTTTGGGCACTTAGAAACAAATTTAGCAATATCTCGCTTCAAATAGACTTCTCTCAAGTCATGGTACATTTTTGTAGAGCGAAAATGAATGGAGTATCTAGTGCTATGAGCTTCGGCCATGATTCTCTCTCATATACTATCAGCATCTGGGACACACAGTCTATTCTGGTACCTCAACACCCCATCTCCCCCTTTGGAGAAAACAATAACTTTCTGTTTATGGACGACCTCCTTCAAATAGAGTAGGATAGGATCTTGGTCTTGCTTTTATTTCACCTCTTCCACCAAAGATAAAGCATACATATTCTGAAAATTTACTCCTCCTTCATCGTACTCCTCAAGTTGAACTCCCAACCGGGCGATCGATGCACTTCCTTAGCTAGCTCCTTCTTCCCTTCCTCAATATGGGATTTGCTACCCATTGAAAAACTACTAAGAGCATCGGCAACAATGTTAGCTTTACCTGGATGGTAGGGAATGCTCATGTTGTCATCCTTGAGAAACTCCAACCATCTTCTTTGTCGCAGGTTAAGCTCTTTCTGACTGAAGACATACTGCAAACTCTTGTGGTCGGTGAACACATCAACATGCACTCCATATAAGTAGTGGCACTAGATTTTAAGTGCAAACACCACCGCTGCCAACTCAAGATCATGCGTTGGATAGTTCGTCTCATGAATTTTAAGTTGCTTGGAAGCATAGGTGATCACTTTCCCCCTTTGCATCAACACACATCCCAATCCAACTCTCAAAGCATCATAATAAATTATGAAATCTTCTATTCTATCGGGTAAGGTTAGAACTGGTACAGTAGTCAGTCTAGCCTTTAATTCTTGGAAACTTTTTTCTCATACTCATTGGACCACTAAAACTTGACCTTTTTCTAAGTTAATTTTGTCAATGGTGCGGACAAGGAAGAAAATCCCTCAACAAATCGAGGGTAGTAGCCTGGCAACCCCAAGAAACTTCTTATGTCAGTTGGAGATGTCAGTCTAGGTCAGTTCTTGACTACTTCAATCTTTTGAAAATCCACTCGAATACCATCACCAGAGATAATATAGCCTAATAAAGCCACAGATTTAAGCCAGAATTCACAATTCGAAAACTTTACATACAACTCATTATCCTTAAGGGTTTGGAGGACAATTCTAAGGTGATTTGCATGCTCCTCGTTTTCTCTTGAACACACCAAAATATCATCAATAAACACAATCATAAACATATCTAGATATTGTCTAAACATTCTATTCATCAAATCCACAAAGGTTGCAGGTGCATTCGTCAAACCAAACAATAACAAACATATCTAGATATTGTCTAAACACTCTATTCATCAAATCCATAAAGGCTGCAGGTGCATTTGTCAGCTTAGAGGACATGACCAAGAACTCAAAATGGCCATATCTAGTCCTAAAGGCTGTCTTTGGAATGTCACATTCCCTCATTTTCAACTGATGGTAACTAGATCGAAGGTCTATCATTTGAGAAACAGGAGGCACCCTAAAGTTGGTCAAGCAAGTCATCTATCCTTGGGAGAGGATACTTGTTCTTTATGGTGACCTTGTTCAGTTGCCTATAGTCAATACACATTCTGAGGGACCCATCTTTCTTTCGTATGAATTGGACAAGGGAACCACAAGGAGAAACACTCGGACTTATGAAGCCCTTCTCTAATAAATCTTTTAATTGTTCTTTCAATTCATTCAATTCAGCTGGGTCTATACTATAAGGTGGAATTGAGATAGGCTGGATATCAGGAAAAACATCAATCCCAAAGTCAATCTCCCTATCAGGAGGGACTCCGGGCAGATCGTCATGAAATACTTCTTGAAACGCATTCACGATCGTAACTATCTCAAGAGTTGGGGATTTCATATCATCAGATTTGACTCTAACAAGATGGTAAATACACCCCTTAATAATCATCTTTCTAGCTCTAAGGTATGATATAAACTTTCTTTTAGGTACTACGGAATCACCCTTCCATTCTAGAACTGATTTATTCGAAAATAGGAATTTAGAAGTAGGGGAGGCTCACCAATCTGCTAAACGTCCAAAGATCCTCAATGGAGCATCTACTGATAATCTCTATCTCGTGTATCTATATCATGAAGTAATGCAGTACCAGAGTATGGTTCGGGCTCTACAATCAACATAGGCATAAAAGGCATGAAGCCAATCAATGCCAAGGGTCAAGTCAAAATCAGTCATATCTAACTCAATTAGATCAATGATAGTATCCCTATGATAAATGGACACCACACAAGCTCAATAGACTTTCTCAGCTCGAGTAGACTCACCCATAAGAGTAGAAACATCAAAAGGTTCGGGAAGACTCTCGAGGTTTCTATCAAATCTACTAGTCACATAAGGAGTTATAAAAGATAGTGTGGCACCAGTATCTATCAACACATAACAATCAAAATGAAAAGACTCAAATCATACCTGTCACAACATCTGGGGAGTTCTCCTGATCATGTCGACTACCCATGGCATACAAACGGTTGGTAGCTCCGCTTGCACCCATCATAGTACCTCTCTGATTTCCCTTGGCTGGCAGGAGCTAGTGCAGAAGATTGAGCTTAGTCAGCCCATTTTAAGCAATCTCTCTGACAGTGACCTGCTTGGCCATATTTGTAGCATACATCACTCCCCTCTCGGCATCTCCCCAAGTACAGTTTACCACACTTGCCATACACTGGCTTACCCAATGAACCTTGAGCCACATTCACTTGGGACTGAGGCACATGGGCTCTAACATTCTTGGACCTCTGACTATTTCTGACTCTAGGTACAGGTGCATTGGTCCTTTATTCAACCCATAAATGTACATCCCTATCCTCCCCATCATATCAGCAACCATATTCGGAGCAAAGCGGGATAATTTTGTGAACTTTAGCCCATACTCCTATACAATCATAGAACCATATTTCAAGTTCAAAAACTCTCTCACCTTCACCTTTCTTCTTTCCCTTGGGAAGAAACACCTCAAGAAAGCTTCCTCGAACAAAGCCCAAGTCATCATGGGGGCATTCTCTCCCCTACTGTTCTTCCAATAGTCATACCATAGTCTAGTCACACCCTTCAGTTGATAAGCAGCTAGTTCCACTCAGTTAGCATCAGCCATATGCATCACTTGGAACACATTTTGAAGCTCCTCCACATAGTTCTTAGGATCCTTAGTGGATGCAAACCCTGTGAACTCAGGCGGATTCATCCTAAAAAAATTTTGGACTCCAGAAGTGTCATGGCATTCTGTCGGGCTACTTCTTATCTCATAGTAGGTTTTACGATATCCTGGGCTAGAGTTTGGATAGCCTAGCGAAGCTTAGCATTGGAGACCTTATTATGCGGGGGCTGCGTAATAGAGGCAGCTTGTTCCACATGCACCTCATGTTCTTGAGGCTCAGGTAGATTACCATTCTGTTTGGTAGGATGTCCTCTACCTCTGACAACTCTTCTGGGAGGCATGATCATAATTCTGCAATATGCTAAGCATGAATTAGAATATAACTTTCATAGAGTATAACTCCATAGCACGATTTAGAACATGAATGAAGGGAAACAATTCCTAATGTCCTATAGCCTCTTATTTATCAAGTGTGTCGACAACATATCTATAAACAAGACTCTACTAGACACGACTTTATAGACTCCCTAGGACACTTGAACTCGTGCTTTGATACCAAGTTTGTCATGTCCCGGGTGGGGACCCAAGATGTGGCTAGCACCCAGAGACTATTTCTAGTCCCCAAGCGAACCACTTGGCCTCATCACATTCATTCAATCAATCATCTTACTAATCAGTGGAAATTAACAGAATGTAAATAGGTGCATCTATCATCTAATCTCAAATAATAGTATAAATGAAAGGCTAGTAGAAAGAACAAGCTCACAATCTTAATAGTCAACATTCGACTCTAGTCTATGAAGCCTCTATCACTTTTAGGTGGTGCCAATGACAGACCCATGGCTAGCTCAATCAAAATAAAAACTAAGCAACTCTAACTCAAAGCATGATGAAATAAAGTGAATGAATCCTTTGAAGTAGGGGAGGCTCACCAATCTGCTAAACGTCCAAAGATCCTCAATGGAGCATCTACTGATAATCTCTATCTCGTGTATCTATATCATGAAGTAATGCAGTACCAGAGTGGCATCAGTACATGGAATGTACGATATGTATAATAATTAAATGAAACTGAAACGGATAGAATAATATAGAAATAACAATCAACTCAATGTAGAAACCAATCAATATGTCAAATGTCTATCTAAAGCAAAAATAAAGAGTAGACATGTGACTCATCAACCCAGCAACTCATCAATCAAATCAGACTCATCTTAGAAGGGCTCATCTCAAGTTATCTTATCTTATCTCATCTTGTCTCAGAGTACTCTAGGTGGGAACTTTCTGGGAGTTTCTCTTATCCGATAATAATCTCTTATGAGCCAGTGATTATACAGTAATCATGCTGTTATTGCCACAGCCATTCTGTACTTGCCAAGTAGAGAATAAATCAAATCCACATGGACAAGTCCAAATGGAACAATAGATAAGTCCTCTATTAATTTCAGGGAATTCTAATCAGAGGGTACCTCATCATAAGGTGATGTGGTGGTCTTAATCTTCACCTACGCTTGGTTACGTAGTTTAAGGAATGCGAGTTGGACTAACTCTTACTCTTTCGGTGCTCGATAGTCTTCCCATGACTCAATGCTCATAAAATAATCCATCTAATCAAACTATCTCAATCAGCCTTGTGGAGGCACAATCTCTCAATCAGTCTCATAAAGACTCTAATCATCTCATCAATCAACATCTCAATAAATAGTTCAAGGATTTGAACAATCATTCGAGAACAATTGAATAGACAAATAGTTAGAGTTTATTTATGGAGACTCAAAGGACTATCAAGTTCTATCAATTGATCATCATTCTCACATCACAATCATAATCTTTATCAACATTCTTAATCAAGGCTTTAGACTCAATTCCTATCTTCTTTTCATGCATCTTTTTAAAAGTTCACGTAGGATTTATGCATTAACTCATGAAAAACATTCAATTCAAGAAACAAGTTTATGATCATGAACATATGAAAATACATGTAAGAAGTATAATTTTTTAAGAAAATAATCAAGATTCATGCATGTAGACTCAAGAACCTTCAACTCTCTTCTAAGATCATCTATGAGACACATGGAAGAACAATTCCATGCTTTTAGTTTAGCTTACATACCTGTGATAAAGCTCTTCAAATCACCCATAAAATATTCTCCTTGAATTCTCCAATCTCATGTTCTTCGTTCTTCTCTCTCAAGAACTAACTTTCAAGTGTTGTGAAAAAGGACTTAGAATGGGGTTTTAGACCCTATTTACTGATCAAAATGACCTAAATTGGTCATGGTTTGAGTTTAGAAGGGGTTGGAAAAAGTCTAGAATGCCCCTCAAAAGATTTAAAATTTTTAAATTTGGTGGACAAGTCAGGGTAAGTCGCGGACTTGTTGTGCACCTATGTAATTTCGAAATAATCAATCTACTCGAAAAATTGAAAAAAATATAAGTGTGATTCGCGACAGGTCCACATCACGATCCCAACATGAACCCTTACTATTTTGGTTTTTGAATCAAAAAATTATTTTTCGATTTGCTTGCTCTAAAATCAGGGCGAAACTATTTCCCCACCCAATTTTTCGAGCTTATCGCAAATCTAGTCTTGGGTTTTCCATCCGGGCTTGGGAGGACATGTTATGCACATAATTCTATTCTTGGGGCGTTTTGATAATTTTGTCAGGCATTACAGTTGTGCACCACACTTCATAAGCAGGAGGCTATATGACATTAGGAATTGTTTCCCTTCATTCATGTTCTAAGTCATGCTATAGAGCTATACTCTATGAAAGTTCTATTCTAATTCCTGCTTTGCGCTTTGTAGAATTATGATCATACTTCTTAGAAGAGTCGTCAGAGGTAGAGGACATCCTGCCAGTCAGAATGTCAATCCACCTGAGCCTCAAGGACATGAGGTGTCCGCGGAACAAGTTGTCCCTGTTGTGCAGTCCCCATAAGATGAGGTCTTCAATGCTGAGCGTTGCCTGTCTATCTAAACTCTATCCTAGGCTGTCACAATACCTGCTGCAAGATAAGGAGCGGCCTGACAAGATATCCATGACACTTCTAAAGTTTGGGAATTCATGAGGAAGAATCAGCCTGAGTTTACAGGGTCTGCATCCATTAAGGACCCTGAGAACTATGTGGAGGAGCTCTAAAAAGTGTTCCAAATGATGCCTTTGGCTAATGCTGACTGAGTGGAACTAGTTGTTTATCAACTAAAGGGTGTGGCTAGATTGTGGTATGATCAATGGAAGAAGGGTAGAGAGGAGAATGCCCCTGTGATGACTTGGGCTATGTTCGAGGAAGCTTTCTTGGTGCATTTCTTCCTAAGGGAAATAAAAGAGGCAAAGGTGAGAGAGTTCTTGAACTTGAAACAAGGCTCTATGACTATACAAGAGTATGGGCTGAAGTTTACATAATTATCTCGCTATGCTCGGGATATGGTTGCTAATATGAGGGAAAGGATGGGGATGTACGTTGATGGGTTGAATAGAGGGCCCAATAGAGATGAGAGGGGAGCCATGCTTATGAGTAACATGGATATAAGGAGGTTGATGACCTTTGTGGAATAGGCTGATGAAGGAGAGGCAGCAGGGTAAGGAGGAATTCAGAAATAAAAAAGCAAAAACATTTATCCATAATGTTGGAAAGAAAAGCAATGGTAATCAGTTTCCAGCACCATCATCTGCTAGTGCACCTGCTTCTAAAGTTAGACGTGAACAAAGGTCCCAGAATGTTGGAGCCCATGGGTCTCAGTCATAAGCTAGTGCGGCTCAAGATTCACGAGGTAAACCACCATGTGGTACATACAAGAAGCTATACTTGGGTAAGTGTAGTGAGGGGACTGATGCATGCTTCTGGTGTGGTCAAGTGGGGCATTATTAGAGGGATTGGCCAAAGCGAGCTGATTGGGCTCAATCTTCTGCACCAGCCATGCCAGCTAAGTGAAATCAAAGAGGTACTACGATGAGCACAAGTGGAGCTACAAACCATTTGTATGCCATGGGTAGTCGACATGATCAGGAGAACTCCCCAGATGTTGTGATGGGTATGATTCAAGTCTTTTCTATTGACTGTTATGTGTTGATAAATCCTGGTGCCACATTATCTTTTGTAACTTCTTATGTGGCCAATAGATTTGATAGAACCCCCGAGAGTCTTCTTGAACCTTTTGATGTTTCTACTCCTGTGGGTGAGTCTATTTGAGCTGAGAGAGTCTATAGAGCTTGTGTAGTATCTATCCATCATAGGGATACTAGCATTGATCTAATTAAGTTAGATATGGTTAATTTTGATTTGATCCTTGGCATTGATTGGCTCCATGCCTGTTATGCCTCTGTTGATTGTAGAGCCCAAACCATTAAGTTCTAATTTCCAAATGAACCGGTTCTAGAGTGGAATGGTGATTCCATAGCACCTAAAGAAAAGTTTATCTCATACCTTAGAGTCATAAAGATGATTTCTAAGGGGTATATCTACCACCTTGTGAGAGTTAAATCTAATGATTTGAGTCTCCAACTCTTGAGTCACTTCCACTCGTGAATGAGTTTCCAGAAGTGTTCCCTGAGGATCTGCCTGAAGTCTCTCTTGATAGGGAGATTGACTTTGGGATTAATGTTCTTCCTGATATCCAACCTATCTCAACTCCACCCTATAAGATGGCCCCCACAGAATTGAAGGAATTGTAAGAACAATTGAAAGATTTATTAAAGAAGGGCTTTATAAGGCCAAGTGTTTCTCTTTAGGGTGCCCTTGTCCTATTCGTGTGAAGGAAAGATGGGTCTCTTAGAATGTGTATTGACTATAGACAACTGAACAAGGTCACCATAAAGAACAAGTATCCTCTCCCAATGATAGATGACTTATTTGACCAACTTTAGGGCGCCTCTTGTTTCTTAAAGATAGACCTCCGATCAGGTTACCATCAGTTAAAAGTGAGGGAATATGATATTCCAATGATAGCCTTTAGGACTAGATATTGCCATTTTGAGTTCTTGGTCATGTCATTTGGGTTGGCAAATGCACCCGCAACCTTCATGGATTTGATGAATATAGTGTCCAGACCGTATCTTGATATGTTTGTGATTGTGCTTATTGATGATATTTTGGTATATTCAAGAGATGAAGAGGAGTATGCAAATCACCTCATAATTGTCCTTCAAACTATTAAGGCCTACGAGTTGTATGCAAAATTCTCAAAATATGAATTCTGGCTTAATTTCATGGCTTTCTTAGGCCATATTATCTCCGGGGATGGTATTCGATTGGATGCTCAGAAGATAGAGGCAGTTAAGAACTGGCCCAGACCGACCTCTCCAACTGACATAAGAAGTTTCTTGGGGTTGGCAGGCTACTACCGCCGATTTATTGATGGATTTTCTTCCTTATCTGCGCCATTGACAAAGCTGACTCAGAGAAAGGTCAAGTTTCAGTGGTCTGATAATTGTGACAAAAATTTCCAAGAGTTAAAGACTAGACTGACTACTGCACCAGTTCTAACCTTGCCTAAGGGGACAAAAGATTTTGTAATCTATTTTGATGCCTCGATAGTTGGATTAGGATGTATGCTGATATACAGAGAGAAGGTGATAGACTATGCTTCAAGACAACTTAAGGTCCATGAGAGGAACTATCCCACCCATGATCTTGAGTTGGCAGCGGTGCTGTTTGCACTCAAAATTTGGTGCCACTACTTATATGGAGTGCTTGTGGATATGTTCCCTGACCACAAGAGCTTGCAGTATTTCTTCAGTCAGAAAGAGCTCAACCTACAATAGAGAAGATGGTTAGAGTTGCTCAAAGATTATTACATGAGCATTCTCTACCATCTAGGTAAAGCTAACATCATTGGTGATGCTCTGAACAACTTTTCAATGGGTAGCAAAACCCATGTGGAGGATGGAAAGAGGGAGCTAGGTAAAGATATGCATTGATTAGCCCGATTAGGAGTCTAACTTGAAGAGAATGATGAGGGAGGAGTTAATGTCCAGAATGGGTATGCTTCATCTTTGGTGGCAGAGGTGAAAGAAAACCAAGAACAAGATCCTGTCCTACTCTAACTGAAGGAGGTTGTCCACAAATAGAAAGTAATGGTCCTCTCCAAAGGGGGAGATGGGGTGTTGAGGTACCAGAGTAGATTATGCATCCCAAATGTTGATGGTATACGAGATAAAATCATGGCTGAAGCTCATAGCACTAGATACTCAATTTATCCTGGTTCTACCAAAATATACCACGACTTGAGAGAAGTTTATTTCAAGCAAGATATTGCTGAATTTGTTTCTAAGTGCCCAAACTAGTAGCAAGTGAAAGTTGAGCACTAAAGGCCATGTGGATTAGCTCAAAACATTGCGATTCAGGAATGGAAGTAGGAGATGATCAATATGGACTTCATTACTGGTCTACCAAGGTCTGGAAAGCAATATGATTTGATTGGGTGATTATGGATAAGATGACTAAATTGGGTCACATCTTAGTAGATAAGACAGCTAACACTGTGGAGGAGTACTCCAAGATGTACATTTAAGAGATTGTGAGGTTGCATGGGGTTCCCTTGTCTATCATCTCAGATATTGGAGCTCAATTCACCTCCAAATTTTGGAGATCATTTTAGAAAGGATTGGGTACGAAGGTGAATTTGAGCACAACCTTCCATCCACAGACAGATGGCCAGGCAGAGCATACAATTCAGATATTAGAAGATATGTTGAGGGCCTATATCCTTGATTTCAAGGGAATTTGGGATGAACAACTACCGTTGATTGAGTTTGCATATAATAAAAGTTATCATGCAAG
Source organism: Solanum virginianum (assembly GCA_000787875.1). NCBI lineage: Eukaryota > Viridiplantae > Streptophyta > Magnoliopsida > Solanales > Solanaceae > Solanum > Solanum virginianum. Next base: position 67,537 of record DF357562.1, read on the forward strand.
CATTCAGATGGCTCTTTATGAAGCTTTATATGGGAGGAGATGTAGATCACCAATTGGGAAGGTTAAGATCATTAGAGAGAGATTGAAGACTATGCAAAGTCACCAGAAGTCCTAACCGATGTGAGGAGGAGAGATTTGGAGTTCAAGACATTTGACATATTGATTGTTAAGACTATGCAAAGTCACCAGAAGTCCTAACCGATGTGAGGAGGAGAGATTTGGAGTTCAAAGTGAATTACTAGGTATATCTGAAAGTGTTACCTATTAAAAGGTGTCATGAGATTTGGGGAAGAAGGGTAAATTGAGTCCACACTATATTGGACCCTATCAGATTGTGAAGAGGATTGGGAAGGTCACCTACGAATCAGACTTCTCTTCGGAGTTAGATGGTATCCATCCGGTGTTTCATGTGTCAATGTTGAAGAAATATTTGGGAGATCCTGACTTGGTAATCCCTGTTGAGAGGATTGGGGTGAAGGATAGTTTGACCTACAAAGAAATCCCAGTTCAAATCCTTGATTGTCAGATTCGTAAATTGAGAACCAAAGAGATAATGTCAGTCAAAGTCCTGTGGAGGAATCAATTTGTTGAGGAGGCCACATGAGAAGCTGAGGAAGAGATGAAAGAGATATATCCCCACCTATTCGTGCCAAATGATGAGAATATTAAAGGTTAATTTCCTTTCCCTTAACTAAGATTGATTGTCTTTTCTTGATGATTGTCTATTCTTGAGTCTAAAGAGAGATTGTCGATAGAAATGAGAAGTTGAAAGATCAATTGATAGGTATGAATATTGAGATGGGTTTTGAGTCCATTCATGCCTTGATATCTACCCTTGGTCATCATTCGAGGACAAATGATCCCAAAGGGGAGGTAATGTAACACCCCATAAAATTACTGAAATACCTCTAAAACATAATAGCATGCATAACACATTTTCCAAAGCTCTGATGGAAAATTTGAGACCAAATTTGCGATAAAAGTGAAAAATCAATTGAAAAATAGTTTTTACCCGATTTAAGAGCAATCAGGTCAAAAAATAATTTTCACTAATTTCACCAAAAACAGTGTCGATCTGCGCCCCTGGCGTGACGTGGTGATACACTTAAGTTTTTTTAATTTTCAATGGGAATTGAAATTTTGGAGAAATTTGCGAAATACACTGGTTCGCGCCCCTGGCTCATCGCGGACCAGTGTACAAATTTTTAAAAATTTTCTTTTCAATTTGGAAAGGACCTTATGATCATTTTCTACCCTATTCTAACTCTTAAAACAAATTTTTAAAGCCGTTTCATATCGATTAAGGGTTCCTAAAACCTTTTTTTCTTAAGTTCTTACGCAAGAAAACCTTGAGAGAAGAGACAAGAAAGTTTGGTGGATTGAAAATTCGAGTCTAATTCTTGAAGAAGATTAGTATAATCGTCATCCAAGTATTTAAGGCTAAATGAAAGTATGAGATTGTTCTCCCATATGCCCCATAGATGGTCATAGATGAATTGAAAAGTCCATGGTTCCCCATATATGTTTTCTTGAAATACTTTATTGATTATTTTCTTGAAAATTATATCTATTACATGTATCTTCATATGTTGATGATCATCATAAACTTATTTTTCTTGAATTGAATACTTTTCATGAGTTATTGTATAAACCCTATATATTAACTTTTGAAAGCACGCATGAATAAACCTACGAATGGAGTCTAGAGTCTTGACTTGAGTATGTTGATGAAAATCTTGATGTGAGTATGAGGTAGAGTTATTTGAGCTTGATGATCCTATGAGTCTTCATAATTGAGTTCTTGATGTTCTATGTAAATGACTTTTTCTAATTGATGATCTGAGTCCTTGAGTTCTTAAATGAGAATTGAGTTTATTGAGATGAGTTAAAGTCTCTAAAATAATATATGACCCTTGAGTTTGAGTTAATGAGATGATGAAAGTCTCCATGAGGCTAATTGAGATGATGAGTGTCTCTATGAGACCTATTGAGATGATGAGTGCCTCTATGAGGCTACTTAAGATGATGAGAAGGAGTCATATCAGCATTGAGTCTTGTGATGAGTATCGAGCACCGAAATGAGTTAGAATGAGTCCTACTTGCACTCATTACCTACTTCGGTCCAGCGTAGAAGAGGATTGAACTATTACATCTCATGGTCCTTTCTCGAGTTTATATCCTTGAAACAATAGAGGATGGCTGAGTTTTGATTCCTTGTGGATCATACTCATTCCTTACCTGGCAAGTATGGAACGACTGTGACAATGTTAGCGTGATTGTTATACAATACCTAGCTCATAAGTGGTTGTTGTCGGTTAAGAGAAACTCCCAGAAATTTTCCAAACTGAATAATCTGAGTCGAGATGAGATGAGTTGAGATGAGTCCTTCTGAGACAAGTCTGATTTGATTGATGAGTTGATTGGTTGAGAGGTTACTTGTCTACTCTTTATTCTTTTTTTAAATAGACATTTGACATATTGATTGTTACTATTTTGATGTTGATTATTATTCTTATATTATTCCTCATGTTTCAGTTTCATTTATCTATTTTATATACCAGTATATTTCACGTATTGTGATCTCCTTCTGGACTGCATTATTTTATGATGTCGATACACAGGATAGAGGTCATTAATAGGCGCACCGTTGAGAATCTTGAGATGTTCAGCAGATTGGTGAGCCTCCCCTATTTTTGGAGGGTTCATCACCTATTTTCATCTTGATTTAGAGTTAGAATATTGCTTAACTTTTATTTTGATTGAGACAGTCATGGGTCTGTCATTGGCACCACCTAATAGTGATTGAGGCTTTGTAGACTAGGGATGTTGATATTGCGACTTGTAGGCTAGTTTCCTTCTACTAGCTTTACATTATATTATTATTTGAGATTAGACGATAAGATGTGCCTATTTATTTCTGTATATCTTCCGCTTATTTGTAGAATGAATAAATGAATGTGATGTGACCAGGTGGTTCGCTTGTGGACTAGTACTAGTCTCTGGGTGTCAGTTACGCCCAGGGTACCCTCTCGAAGAGTGACATTTACATTAGCATTTTTGAAATATAAGAATTGAATTAATAGACTATTTATAGTTTTTTAATTGTATATTCTTTTTATAATCGATTTTCATTCTTATACCTAAAATACTTTTAGTTTTTAGATATCTGAGAAGATTATACATGGACAAATAATCTTAATTCCCTCTATTAAAAATTATTAAAATATAAAAAGCTCTAGTATATAGGTCTGCCAATTGTATTACAAGAAGTAAAAAGTTTGTATCTATAGCTATCAAATTAGAATCACTAACATTTGTGCATATATATATGTATGTGTATATATATGTATATATGTGTGTGTATATATATGTATATATATGTGTGTATATATATATATATGTATATGTATATCTATATGTATGTATGTATGTATATACAACCTAATCAAAATGAAGTCTAATCGATTAAAAAGTAATTAAGCAAGACAAATCAATTGAAATAAAACATTAATTTAAACAAAGTCGAATAAATAAGGATTTCAGATCATAAATTAGAACATCTTGATATATGATTGATAAGGTTCTTGCTAGTTTATTTGATCCTAATGCTATTGATCAATCCCGTCTATTAGACTTATTATTATAAATGAAAGATTAATCGATTCCTAATAAAGACGATTCATTGCTGCTAACTTTACCCCTCTTTTTCTTCTGGTGGTAGTGCCGGGATAATCAGATTCAGCATTAGATACCACTGTTCATCTAGAGTAGCAACAGGAACATTGAGATCAGTGAGATAGTTGGACCTTACAGGTAATGGTCGTGGTGGTTGTAGTGATGGTCATACTAGTGGTGATGGTGGTGGTAGTGATTGTGATGATGGTGCTACTGGTGGTAATGTTGGTGGTTATAGTAGCGATGATGATGGTGGTTGTAATGGTGATTGTGGTGATGATAATAGAGGTTGCGGTGGCGATAGTGGTAGTGGTGGTAGTAGTGGTGATAGTAGTGGTGATGGTAGTGGTGATGATGATGGTAGTCGTAGTGGTAGTGGTGGTGATGACGATAGTTGTCATAATGGTGATGGTGTTAGTGATAGCAGTGATGGTGGTGGTGATAGTGGTAGTTGTGTTAGTGGTACTGATGGTGATAGTAGCGGTGATGGTGGTGATAGTGATGGTGTTTGTAGTGGTGATAGTGGTGATCGTAGTGGAGGTAAAGGTAGTGAAGGTGATGGCAAAGGTGATGAGGGGAGTAGTTATAGTTATGGCAGTGGTGATAGTGATGTCGACGACAGTAATGATGATGATGGTAGTAGAGGTGGTGGTGGACGATCACCACCACCACCAACTTCCTTGTTAGGATCACTAGAAACTTGAGGAGCATATTGACCATTCAAAACATCCAGATGAGATTCCATGTGTATGAATAAGGATCCCTGCAAATCGAATACGTTTTCACATACATAACAAGTTCTCATTTCTATCGGTACCTATAGAGGTGCCGATGGTGATGTTGGTATTGGTGTTGATGCTGGTGTTAGTGTAGATTTGGGTTCAACATCGGGCTTCATGCTTTGGTCCATAGAAGTTGCTTCCCCAGCATACAACATGCTTACCCCCTTTTTAGGAGGAACATCAACATCATTCAATGAGTGACCAATGGGAACACTACTCCCATAAACCCTTAGAACGGGATATGAAGTAATCCCGGAAGGATTTCCAACAACATGAGACCCAAATTTGAAAATGGTATCAGCACTTGAGGTGGATGGAATTCCTAAAGCACCTACATTGGCACTAGAATCACTATCAATTCTTGTGACAGGAATCGGTAGAGCCTCGCTAACACAATGAAAGGCAGAAGTAGGAGGAGGGGGAGACTCAAGAGGAGGAGTAGTAGTAGTAGGAGATTCAAGGTTTTTATGGCCACTCCCATCCTCAGATTCCACCATTTTCAATGAAGAGAGAAATGGGGATTTAGTAAAATAGAAGGATTAGTGATGGGTTATAAATAGTGAGAGGGGTATATAGAAATTAAACATTTGAATTTTTTTTACTTCCCAAAAGTGGTGTTTGATCAGAAGGGACCTTTATGGAATGTTAATTAAATTTGTAATCTTTTTCCGCTACTATATTATTTTAGTCAAAATAAATATAATCTTGATGCATTTACATTTACTTTTCCCTCAATCATATAAACTTTGACTTAAATTTTTCTCTTCAAAAATATTTTAAATGTCTTTAAATTATCTAAAATCGAACAAAACTATCATCAATCAATAATTTGATCAAAAAATATTCATGTGTGTGTTACACATGAATATTCAATTAAAAATATTCATGTGTGTGTTACACATGAATATTCAATTAAAAATATTCATGTGTGTTACACACGTGCAAAGTACGTACTCTAAACTTATGTGTGTGGGGGTATATGTGTGTGTATGCGTGTGTGTGTATATATATATATATAATAACAACCGTAATCAACGTCGGTCTGACTAAAAATAATTTCTCAATAAAAAATTAATCAGGGATTAAGGTAGTTAACTCTGCTCTTTGACTCATTTTATCACTAGTATATGTTATTAAAAAAAATATGAAAAGGTCATATGTGTTCAATGCACCATTGACTGCAATTAATGAAGTAATTAAATTATATATCTGTAATTTAGAAAAGATTTTCTTTAATCAAATGTCAAGGAAAGACATTCCATTTTTAAAAAATTTCTACAACTACAAAAATTTTATTTTTTGTAGTTCAAAAATCTAGACATGTATTATGATTAATCAAGGTTTTTAATAATATGATTACCTGCAGAAATATCAAAATAGAAGATTTTTAATTTTTAAGATTAATATAAATTACATGAATTAATTTCTTTAAGTGCATGAATTAATGACAGTTGTTGAGTAATTATCTTATTTAGGTCCAATAGTATACATATATAATACAACCAAAAGTCATAACCATTCAAATAATAGTAGATCGTGTGCATACTATCTTGAGATGTTAATGAAATGTCTTATTAAATTGAGTATTAATCATAAAAATGTTTTGTAGAGATGTCATACAATTTGCAAGAATGAAGATAAAACAAATATTAACACTGTGGTTGCATATAAGCTTTCTAAAGCCTGATTTTGGTTGCTCCAAGCAGTTATATACAAAGCTTTTGAAGCATGTATGTACAAAGACAAAGTCTGCAGCTCCTTTATCTGTGAGATAACAGTTGTGGACGAGTTATGACAGTCGTAAGTGATACCTTTTTTTTTCCACAAAAGCTTTTGAAATATTTATGTACAAAGGCAAAGTCTGCAGCTCCTTTCTCTGTGAGATAACAATTGTGGAAGAGTTGTAACTGTCATGAGTGATACCCTTTTTTTTCTCACAAAAGCTATAAGGAACTTCCAAAAGCGTCAGATTACCTATAAAAAAGAATAAAATTATGGTTATATTGTCAGTGTGACAACGGGCAAACAAAGGTATAAAATTGTAATCATTGAACGTAAAAGCAAAATGGAAAAAACTTTAAAAAGGTATGAAATTGTAATCATTAAACGTAAAAGAAAAAGAAAATATGCAATGAAGAATGAATGACCTTCAGTTATTTTTTGTAGAGTTGGTGGCTCCAGTTTCTGTTTCATTTTGAGTGACTAAACTTATTTAGATACTTATGGTGGTTCAACTTTGTATTTCCTTTAGCCTCCTTTGTGAATATTGATAGTACTTGATGACACAAGAGAATGAGTAAGGTTTTTCTTTTCAAGGCATACGTGATTAGATGTATAATTTTGCTGATGTTGCATGCAGAGCGCAAGCAAATGCTTTCTTTGGTCATACACAAAAGTGCATTTTGCTAAAGTTTGTTTCAAGAACTTCCATATAGTTACTCTAGGAGGAACATGTTGGAAAATATATATGAAGGATATAAAACTTTATGCAAAGAAGAACATCCAAATGAATGTTTGATAATATGATTTAAGAACACAAATTAAAGACTTGAAGCACGTGCAAAAGGCTTTTCTAAAAATGATATTTTCTCCCTCTCCTCTTCAAGATTGTTATGAGATTGCGTAAATAGTTCAGTGGATATAACAAACCTATATATTTCTGCACTAAGCAAATAGTGAAGAAATTCTTTTGGAAAGAAAAAGTTGAACTTGATCTTTTGGAAAACATTCATGACAAAATATTTTGTAAAGTTATGATGCAAAATATTTTGTAAAATTGTGACGACAAAATATTTTGTAAAGTTATGATAATAAATATTTATAAAGTTATGATGACAAAATATTCTATAAAGTTATGATCAAAATTTGTAGAAGTTAAAATTAAATAGAATAGGCGATCTCAAAGAATAACAAGACGTATCCTTTCATTTAAATAACACACCATTTCAATAGAAAATGCATCCATTCATTTAAAATCCTAAATTATATATTTTTTTTAAAAAATCCAACAATCTCCCTATAATGACCCTCCAGGTCATTTCTGCGTTTTTATGATTATTTTATCAGTTTGAACTTATGCACAGTGACCCCGAGCCATTTTTGACTTATTGGTACTATTGGTATGGTTGTTGGGTGAATCAGTTGAGATTTATACAGCTTTTCAAGCTGGATGGAGGATTATAACTATAAAATAGTTTTCTGTTAATATCCTAATAAATGGCACTGGAGTGGAGTTCTCAAGTTCCATCAACTCCAAAACAGTCAAATTAGGCTATAAGCATGGTTGACCTGAGATTTGGGAGCTTTGGTATGAGTTTAATTGGAAATTTGCAAAATCAGCTTGGAGATGAGCTAAAAAGTAATTTTTGGTGAAAATCTTGTTAAACGTGCATGGATGAGAATTTTATATTGCAGTCAGCTCCGAAATATTGAACTTAGCCTAAAATGACCTTTTGTTTGATGGTGGAGACTTCCTGATGCATATTGGCCCCTTCAGTTCCTTTAGCTAAACTTAGTCACAAAGAAGTGGGATCTTGATTTTATCATAACAATCTCCATTGGAACTTCCGACCGCACCGTTAAATCTGGAATATCAAAAACCATATAGTTACATAGTTTATTTGCATAAAATGGACATTAGATAGATCCAAAACGCCTAGAAGTTTTTGGGTGAGCCGGTGCAGCACAACATGGCAACCCTTCACATGCACGACATGGCACACACCCGCGTCCACATGGCTAGGTCACGCCCGTAGAGGCCTGTGCCAACCCACGTGCACACATGCCATGGCCTAAGTGTTAGCTATGAAACTGTCATGCCATAGGAAGGGACCCAAGACGTGGCCGACACCCAGAGACTATTGCTAGTCCTCAAGCGAACCACTTGGCCTCATCACATTCATTCATTTATTCATACATTCTACTAATCAACGAAAGACAAAAGAAAAATAGATGGGCACATCTTATCATTTAGTCTCAAAATAATAATATAAGAGAAGGCTAGTAGAAAGAACTAGTCCACGATCTTAGCAATCAACCGTTAACTTTAGTCTATGAAGACTCTATTACTATCAGATGGTGCCAATGATAGACCAATGGCTACCTCAATCAAAATAAAGCTAAGCAGATCTAACTCTAAAGTAAGATGAAAGTAAAGTAATGAATCCTTCGAAGTAGGGAAGACTCACCAATCCGCTATCCAAAGATCCTCAACAATGCGCTTGTGAATCATCTATATCCCGTGTATCTACATCATAAAATGATGCAGCGCCAGAGTGGCATCAGTACATGGAATGTACGATAAGTAAAATAATTGAATAAAATCAAAACAGGTAGACCAATATAGAAACAATAATCAACTCAATATAGAAACCAATCAATATGTCAAATATCTATCTAAAGCAAGAATAAAGAGTAGACAAGTGACCCATCAGCCAATGAACACATCAATCAACCAGACTCGTCTCAAAGGGACTCATCTAAACTCATCTCATCTCATCGCATCTCATCTCGACTCGAAGTACTCAAGGTGAGAACTTTCTGGGTGTTTCTATTTTTTGACAATAATTACTTATGAGCCAGTGACTGTACAATAATCCCGCTGATGTTGCCATAGCCATTTCATACTTGCCAGGTAGGGAACGAATCGAATCCACTGGGGACCTCAACAATCGAACTAGTCCTCTATTGTTTCAGGGACTCTATTAAGAGTGGACCTCAACATAATGTGGTATGATAGTCCTAATCCTCACCTACATTTGGTTATGTAGTTTAACAAGTGCGAGTTGGATTAACTCTTACTCTTTCGATGGTCGATACTCCTCCTATGACTCAATGCTCATAAAACAATCCATCCAATCAAACCATCTCAATCAATTCATCTCAAATCAGCCTCATAGAGGCTTCTCATCTTTCAATCAGTCTTATAGAGACTCTATCATCTCATTAATCAATATCTCAATCAATAGTTCAATGGTTAGAACAATCTTTAGGAGATAATCAAATAGAGAAATCATTAGAGTTCATTTGGGAAAACTTATGAACCATCAAATACTATCAACCTATCATCATTCTCACATTTGCAATCACAATCACTATCATCATTCTCATTCAAGGCTCTAGACTCAATCCCTATCTTCATTCATGCATGCTTTATGATATAAGAAGTAGGGTTTATGCAATAATTAATGTAAAACATCCAATACAAGAAAACAAGTTTATAATGATCATCAATATGTGAAAATACATGTAAGAAATATAATTTTTTTCAAGAAAATAATCAAGATTCATGCATGTAGACTCAAAAACTTTTAACTCTCTTCTAAGACCATCTATGGGGCATATGAGAGAATAATCTCATGCTTTAAGTTTAGCTTTACATACCTGGGATAAAGCTCTTCCAATCAACCGTCAAGAATTCTCCTTGAATTCTTCAATCTCACGTTCTTCTTTCTTCTCCCTCAAGCCCTAACATTTAATTATTGTGAAAAAGGACATAGAATGGGGTTTAAGACCCTAAATCATCAAAATAACCTAAATTGATCATTTTTTGAGTTTAGGAGGGGTTAAAAATTGACCAAAATATCCCTCAAAATAAAAGAGAAAATTTCATCCCAAAAATGCACAGTCCATATCGTGGACTGGGCGCAGGCATGTGTATTTCCTTTCCAAAATTTTTTGTCAAATATAATAAAAAAAAGCAAGCATTGGTCCCCGTCTCTAGCATATCGCGCTGTGGACGCGCACCGACACTATTTCATAATTTATTACGAAAAATTATCTTTTGACTTGATCGCTCTAAAATCTGATCGATACTATTTTCCTACTCAATTTTTATGTTGATCACAAATCCTGTATCGGATTTTCCATTAGAGCTTGGAAAAATACATTACG
>DF357562.1:79282-138534 GCA_000787875.1 Solanum virginianum
TTGTCTTAACTGCTAAGAAGTGAGCCAATTTAGTCATCCTATCCACAATCAACCATATCGAATCATGTTGCTTTCTAGACCTCAGTAGAGTAGTAATGAAGTCCATATTGATCAGCTCCCACTTCTATTCCAAAATCTCAAAGTTTTTAGCTAATCCACATGACCTTTGATGCTTGACTTTCAATTGCTAACAATTTGACCACTTTGAAACAAATTCAGTAATATCCCTCTTCATTCCACTCCAACAATAGACCTCTCTCAATTCGTGGTACATCTTGGTAGAGCCAAGATGAATAGAGTATCTAGTACTGTGAGCTTCAGCAATGATTCTATCTTGAATACCATCGACATCAAGGATACACAATCTGCTCTAGTATCTAGGTACCCCATCTCCCCCTTTGGAGAAGACCATCACTTTCTATTTGTGGACAACCTTCTCCGATTAGAGTAGGATAGGATCTCGGTCTTGCTTTTTCTTTACCTCTACCACTAAAGATGAAGTAGACCCATTCTGAACATTAACTCCTCCCTCATCATTCTCCTCAAGTTGGACTTCCAATCGAGCAAATCGATGCACTTCTTTAGCTAACTCCTTCTTCCGTTCCTCAATATGGGTTGTGCTATCCATCGACAACCTATTAAGAGCGTTAGTAACAATGTTAGCTTTACCTGGATGGTAGAGAATGCTCATGTCGTAATCCTTAAGCAACTCCAACCATCTTCTCTGTTGCAGGTTGAGCTCTTTCCGATTAATGACATACTATAAGCTCTTGTGGTTAGTGAACATATCCACATGCACTCTATACAAGTAGTGATGCCAAATTTTTAGTGCAAACACTACCGCTACAAACTTAAGATCATGGGTTGGATAGTTCCTCTCATGAATGTTAAGTTTTCTGGAAGCATAGGCTATCACTTTCTCTATCTGCATTAGCACACATCCTAATCCAACTCTCAAAGCATCACAATAGATCATAAAGTCCTCTATCTCATCGAGCAAGGTTAGAACTGGTGTAGTAGTCAGTCTAGTCTTCAACACTTTAAAACTCTTCTCACATTCCTCAGACCACTGAAACTTGACCTTTTCCTGAGTCAACTTAGTCAATGGTGCGGATAAGGAAGAAAATCCCTCAAAAAAATCAGTCGTAGTAGCCTGCTAACCCTAAGAAACTTCTTATGTCAGTTGGAGAGGTCGGTCTGGGCCATTTCTTAACCGCTTCAATCTTTTGAGCATCCATTCGAATACCATCACTAGGGACAATATGGCCTAAGAAAGCCCCAAACTTAAGACAAAATTCATATTAACAATTTTGCATACAACTCATGGTCCTTAATTGTTCGGAGGATAATTCTAAGGTGATTTGTATGCTCTTCTTTATCTCTTGAATACACCAATATCATCTATGAACATAATCACAAACATATCCAAATACTGTCTAAACACTGTATTCATCAAATCCATAAAGGCTACAAGTGCATTCGTCAACCTAAAGGACATGACCAAGAACTCAAAATGGCCATATCTAGTCCTAAAGGTTGTCTTTGGAATGTCACATTCCCTTACTTTCAACTGATGGTAACCAGATTAGAGGTCTATCTTTAAGAAAAAAGAGGCACCCTGAAGTTGGTCGAACAAATCATTTATCTTGAGAAAAGGATACTTATTCTTTATGGTGACCTTATTCAGTTGCCTATAGTCAATATACATTCGAAGAGACCCATCTTTATTCTACACAAATAGGATAGGGGCACCCTAAAGAGAAACACTCAGCCTTATGAAGCCCTTCTCAGACAACTCTTTCAACTGTTCTTTCAATTTTTTCAATTCAGCAGAGGCTATCCTATAAGGTGGAATTGAGATAGGCTTAGTATTAGGAAGAACATCAATCCTAAAGTCAATCTCCTTATCAGGAGAAACTCTGGGCAGATCCTCAGGAAACACTTCTGGAAACTTATTCACGATCAGGACGAACTCAAGAGTAGAAGACTTGACATCCTCAAATTTAACTCTTACAAGGTGGTAAATGCGTCCTTAGAAATCATCTTTATGGCTCTAATATATGAGATAAACTTTCCCTTAGGTGCTATGGAATCACCCTTCTACTCTAGAACTAGTTTATTCGAGAATTGGAACTTAACAGTTTAGGCTCTACAATCAACGGAGGTATAACAGGTGTGGAGCCAGTCAATGCAAAGGGTCAAATCAAAATCAGTCATATCTAGCTCAATTAGATCATTAATAAAATCCCTATGATAGATGAACACTACCCAAGCTCTATAGACTCTCTCAGCCCAAATAGGCTCACCCACTAGAGTAGAAACATCAGAGAATTCAAGAAGACTTTCAGGGTTTCTTTCAAATCTACTGGCATATAAGGAGTTACAAAAGATAATGTGGCACCAGGATCCATCATCATATAACAATCAATAGAAAAGAATCGAATCATACCCATCACAACATTTAGGGAGTTTTCCTGACCATGTCAACTACCCATGGGATATAAATGATTTGTAGGTTTGTTTATGCCTACCCTAGTACCTCTCTAATTTCCCTTTACTAGTAGGGCTAGTGTAGAAGATTGAGCCCGGTCAGCCCAATGTGGGCATCTTTCTGATAGTGACCTGCTTGGCCATACTTGAAGTATATGTCACTCCCATCATGACATTTACCTATGTGTAGCTTGCCATATGTACTACTTGGTGGCTTACCTTATAAACCTTCAGCCACACTAGCTTGTGACTGAGACCCATGGGCTCCAATATTCTAGGACCTCTAATCATTTCTGACTCTAGGCGCAGGTGCACTAGCAGATGATGGTGCTGAAAATCGATTACTATTGCCTTTCTTCCCAATCTCATGGCTGAATGTTTTAGCTTTCTTTCTTCCGAACTACTATCTATCATGTTGCCTCTCCTTATCAGCTTATTGTACGAAGGTTATCAATCTCCCAATATCTATGTCACTCACAAGTATTGCTCCTCTCCCATCTCTCTTTGGCCTTTTATTCAACCCATCAACATACATCCCCATCCTCCCCCTCATATCAATAACCATATGCGAGACAAGGAATGGGTTGACAAAATGTCCATGACACTTCTAGAGTTCGATAATTCTTGAGGATATAACCATATTCAAAGCATATCGAGATACTTATTTAAACGTTAGCCCATACTCTTCCGCAATCATAGAGCCCTATTTCAAATTTAAGAACTCTTTTACCATTGCTTCTCTTTTTTCCCTTGGGAAGAAGCACCCCAAGAAAGCTTTCTCGAATAGAGCCCAAGTCAGCACAAGGGCATCCTCTCCTCTACCCTTCTTTCACTGATCATATCAAACTCTGGTCACAACCTTGAGTTGATAAGCAACCAGTTCCACTCTATTAGCATCAACCACATGCATTACTTTGAACACTTTTTGAAGCTCCTCCACATAGTTCTCAGGATCCTCAATAGATGCAGACCCTGTGAACTTAGACGAATTCATCCTCAAGAATTCTTGGACCTTAGAAGCGTCATGGGCATCATGTCAGGCCACTCCTTATCTCCCAGTAAGTGCTGTCATAGCCTGGGCTAGAGTTTGAATAGCCCGGCGGAGCTTAGCATTGGAAACCTCATCTTGCAAGGGCTATGCAATAGGGACAACCTATTCCATTAGCTCCTCATTTCCTTGAGGCTTAAGTGGGTTGACATTTTGTCTGCCGGGATGTCCTCTACCTCTAACGGCTCTTTTGGGAGACATGATCATAATTCTATAACGCACAAAGCACGAATTAGACTAGAATTTCATAGAGTATAACTCTAAAGTATGATTCAGAATATGAATAAAGGGAAGCAATTTCTAGTGTCCTATAGTCTCCTGCTTACCGAATATGGTCGACAACACACCCATAAATAAGACTTTACTAGACACGACTTTATAGACTCCCTAGGATACTTGAACTCGTGCTATAATACCAAATTTTTCACGCCACTGGAGGGGACCCAAGATATGGATGACACCCAAAGACTATTGCTAGTCCCTAAGCGAACCACATGGCCAAGCATAGGGGAGGATTATGGAGCACCAAAAGAGTAAGAGTTAATTCAACCTGCACTTGTCAAACTACGTGGCTAAGCATAGGTAAGGATTTGAACCATGTCATTATATTATGGTTCCCTCTTGATAGAGTCCTTGAAATAATAGAGGAATTGTTTGATTGGTTTGTGGTCCCTAGTGGATTTGATTCGTTCCCTACCTGGCAAGTATGAAATGGTTGTGGCAACATCAGCGAGATTGTTGTACAATCACTAACTTATAAGTGACTTTTGTCAGATAAGAGAAACTTCTAGAAAGTTTCCAAACTGAGTACTCTGAGTTGAGACAAGATAAGATGAGATGAGTCCCTCTGTGATGAGTCTAATTGATTGAGGAGGTTTGATGGGCTGATAGGTCACTTGTCTGCTCTTTATTCTTGCTTTAAATAGACATGTGACATGTTGTCTGATTTCTATATTGTGTTGATTGTTGTTCTATATTATTCGACCTTTTTTGGTCTCATTTAGCTATTTTACATACCATACATTCCACTACTGATGCCACTCGATGATGTATCATTTTATGATACAGATACAAGGGATAGAGATCATCAACAGATGCATCATTGAGGATCTAGGATGTTCAGAAGATTAGTGAGCCTCCCTTACTTCGGAGGATTCATTATGTTATTTTCATCTTGCTTTAGAGTTAGACATTTATTAACTTTATTTTGATTGAGGTAGCCATGGGTTTGTCATTGGCACCACCTGATAGTTATAGAGGCTTCATAATCTAGAGTCCATTATTGATTGTTAAGATTGTGAGCTAGTTATTTTTACTAGCCTTTATTAATTTATTATTTTGAGACTAGATGATGAGATGTGCCCATTTATATTCCTTATATTTTCCACTAGTTAGTAGAATGAATGATTATGATGAGGCAAGTGGTTTGCTTATGGACTAACAATAGTCTCTGGGTGCCAGTTACGTCTAGGATACCCTCCTGGGGCGTGACAAACTTAGTATCAGAGCACGAGTTCAAGTGTCCTAGGGAGTCTATGAAGCCGTGTCTAGTAGAGTCTTGATTATGGGTGTGTTTTTTACCACACTTGATAAACAGGAGGCTATAGGACATTAGGAATGTCCCCCCTCATTCGTGTTAAAAATCATGTTATAGAGTTATGCTCTATGAAGTTCTCTTCTAATTCGTGCTTTGCGCATTGTAAAATTATGATTATGCCTCCCAGAAAAGCCATTAGAGGTAGAAGATATCCCGCCTGATAGTATGTTAACCGACCTGAGCCTCAAGGACACGAGGAGCCCGTGAAACCAGTTGTCCCTGTTGCGCAACCTCCATCAAGATGAGGTCTCCAATGCTGAGCTTTGCCAGGCTATTTAAACTCTAGTCCGGTCTGTCACAACACTTGCTGCGAGACAAGGAATGGGTTGACAAAATGTCCATGACACTTCTAGAGTTCGATAATTCTTGAGGATGAATCCGCCTGAGTTCACAGGGTTTGTATCCACTGAAGATCCTAAGAAATATGTAAGGAGCTTAGAAGGTGTTCCAAGTGATGTATGTGGCTGATGCTGATAGAGTAGAACTTGCTACTTACCAATTAAAGGGTGTGGCTAGATTATGGTTCGACCAATAGAATAAGGGTAGAGGAGAGGATGCCTCCATACTGACTTGGGTTATGCTCGAGGAAGCTTTCTTGGGGCACTTCTTCCCAAGGAAATGGAGAGAGGCTAAGGTAAGAGAGTTCTTAAACTTGAAATAGGGCTCTATGACTGTCCAAGAGTATGGGTTGAAGTTTACACAACTATCTCGCTATGCTCTGGACATGGTTGCTGATATGAGGGGAAGGATGTGAAAATATGTTGATAGGTTGAATAGATGACCAAAAAAAGATGGGAGGGGAGCAATGCTCATGAGTGACATGGATATTGGAAGGTTGATGACTACTGTACAACAAGCTAATGAGGAGAGGTAGCATGATAAAGTGGAGTTTAGAAGCAAGAAAGCTAAGACATCCAGCCATAAGGTTGGGAAGAAAGGCAATGCTAACCAGTTTCGAGTACCATCATTTGCTAGTGCCTCTACGCCTAGAGTAAAAAATGACCAAAGATTCCAAAATTTTGGAGCCTGTGGGTCTCAATCATAAGCTAGTATAGCTCAAGGTTCACGAGGCAGACTACCATATGGTACTTCTGGCAAGTTACACTTGGATAAGTGTTGCAAGGGGAATAATACATACTACAAGTGTGGCCAAGCAGGTCACAATCAGAGAGATTATCCACTATGGGTTGACCAAGCTCAATCTACTGCACCAACCCTGCCAGCTAAAGGAAATAAAAAAGGTACTACATCAGGTGCAAGCGAGGCCACAAACTATTTGTATACCATGGGTAGTCGACAGGATCAGGAGAACTCCCCAGATGTTGTGATAGGTATGATTAGAGTCTTTTCTATTGATTGTCATGTGCTGATGGACCCTACCATGTGTTGATGGACCCTGGTAGCATGTTATCTTTTGTAACTCCTTATGTGGCCAGTAGATTTGATAGAACCCCTGAGAGTCTTCTTAAACCCCTTGATGTTTCTACTCCAATGGTTGAGTCTATTCGGGCTGAGAGAGTCTATAGAGCTTGTGTAGTGTCCATCCATCATAGGGATACTAGCTTTGATCTAGTTGGGTTAGATATGACTTATTTCAATTTGATCATTGGCAGTAATTGGTTTCATGCCTATTATGCCTTTGTTGATTATAGAACCCAAAATACTAAATTCTAATTCTCGAATGAACCGTACCTAGAGTGGAAGGGTGGTTCTGAAGCACCTAAAGGAAAGTTTATTTCTTATCTTAAAGCTAGAAAAATGATTTTTAATGGCTGTATCTACCACCTTGTGAGAGTTAAATCTAATGATGTTGAGTCTCCTACTCTTGATTCAGTCCCGATTGTGAATGAGTTTCCTGAGGGTCTACCCGGAGTCCCTCCAGATAGGGAGGTTCACTGTAGGATTGATATCCTTCCAGATACCTAGCCTATCTTAATTCCACCTTATCAGATGGCCCACACTAAGTTGAAATAATTGAAAGAACAAATGAAAGATTTGTTAGAGAAAGGCTTTATAAGGCCGAGTGTTTCTCTTTGAGGTGTCCCTGTCCTATTTGTGCGAAAGAAAGATAGGTCTCTCAGAATATGCATTCACTATAGCCAACTTAACAAAGTCACTATCAAGAATAAGTATCCTCTCCCAATGATAGGTGAATTGTTTGACCAACTTCAAGGTGCCTCTTATTTCTCAAAGATATACCTCAGATTTAGCTACTATCAGTTGAAAGTGAGTGAATATGACATCCCAAAGATAGCCTTTAGGACAAGATATGACCATTTTGATTTTTTAGTTATGTCCTTTGGGTTGACGAATGCACCTGCAGCCTTCATAAATTTGATAAATAGAGTGTTCAAACTGTATCTTTATATGCTTATGATTGTGTTTATTGATGACATCTTTGTGTATTCGAGGGATGAGGAGGAGTATGAAAATCACCCCAGAATTTTCCTCCAAACACTTAAGGAGTATGAGTTGTATGTGAAATTCTCAAAATGTGAATTCTGGCTTAAGTCTGTGGCTTTCCTGGGCCATATTATCTCCGGTGATGGTATTCGGGTGGATGCTGAGAAAATTGAAGTGGTTAAGAACTAGCCTAGACTGACCTCTCTAATGGAGATAAGTTTCTTGGGGTTGGCATGCTATTACCATAGATTTGTTTAGGAATTTTATTTCTTATCCGCACTATTGACTAAGTTGATGCAGAAAAAGGTCAAGTTTCAGTAGTCTGATGAATATGAGGGGAGTTTCCAAGAATTAAAAAGTAGATTGACTGCTGCACCAGTTCTAACCTTGCCCGATGGAACAGAGGACCTTGTGATCTATAGTGATGCTTTGACATTTGGACTAGGATATGTACTGATGTAGAGAAGAAAGGTGATAGCCTGTGCTTCCAGACAACTTAAGTTTTATGAGAGGAATTATCTAACCCATGATCTTGTGTTGGCAGCGGTGTATTTGCACTTAAAATCTAGCAACACTACTTGTATGGAATGCATATGGATGTGTTCACTGACCACATGAGCTTGCAGTATGTCTTCAGTCAGAAAGAGCTCAACCGGTGAAAGAGAAAATAGTTGGAGCTGCTCAAGGATTATGATATCAGAATTCTCTACCATCTAGGTAAAGCTAACATTGTTGGTGATGCTCTTAGTAGGTTGTCAATGGGTAACATAGTCTATATTAAGGATGGAAAGAAGGAACTTGCTAAAGAAGTACATTGATTGGCTCAATTGGGAGTTTAACTCGAGGAGAATGATGAGGGAGGAGTTAATATTCAGAACGAGTCTATCTTCGGTGGCAGACATGAAAGAAAAGCAAGATCAAGATCCTATCATGCTCCAATTGAAGGAGGTTATCCACAAACATAAATTGATGGTCTTCTCCAAAGGGGGACATGGGGTGTTGAGATACTAGAGTAGATTGTGCATTCCAGATGTTGATAGTATTCAAGATAAAATCATGGCTGAAGCTCATAGCAATAGATATTCCATTCATCTAGGCTCTACCAAAATGTACGATGACTTGTGAGAAGTCTATTGGTGGAGTAGAATGAAAAAGGATATTGTTGAATTTATTTCAAAATTCCCGAATTGTCAACAAGTGAAAGTTGTGCGTCAAAGGACATGTGGATTAGCTCAGAACATTGAGATTTCAAAATAGAAGTGGGAGATGATCAATATGGACTTCATTACTAGTCTACTGAGGTCTCAAAAGCAACATGATTTTATATGGGTGATTGTGGATAGGATGACTAAATTAGCTCACTTCTTAGCAGTTAAAACAACTAACACTATGGAAGAGTACACTAAGTTGTACATCCACAAGATTGTGAGGTTGCATGGAGTTTTCTTGTCCATTATCTTGAACAAAGTAGCTCAATTCAATTCCCCATTTTGGAGATTGTTCCAGAAAGGATTGGGTACCAAAGTGAATTTGAGCACAAACTTTCATCCATAAATAGATGGTCAAGCAGAGCGTACTATTCAGATGTTAGAGGATATGTTTGAGAGCTTGTGTTCTTGAATTCAGGGAAAATTGAGATGATTACCTACCATTGATTGAATTTGCATGTAACAATAGTTATCATGCAAGAATTCAGATGACTCCCTACGAAGCTTTATATGGGAAGAGATGTAGATCACCAATTGGGTGGTTTAAGGTTGGAAAAGCATAGTTGATTGGGCATGATCTTGTCCATGAATTAATAGATAAGGTTAAGGTCATTAAAAAGAGATTAAAAACTGCACAGAGTCGCCAGAAATCCTACATCGATGTGAGAAGGAGAGATTTGGAGTTTGAGATAAATGATAAGGTATATTTGACAGTGTCACCTATGAAATGTGTCATGAGATTTGAGAAGAAGGATAAATTGAGTCCACATTATATTAGATCTTATCAGATTATGAAAAGGATTAGGAAGGTTGCTTATGAATTAGAGTTGCCTTTTGAGTTAGACAAAATCTATCCAGTATTCCACATATCAATATTGAAGAAATATTTGGGAGATCCTAACTTGGTGATCTATGTGGAGAGCATTGGAGTGAAGGATAGCTTGACGTATGAAGAAATTTTGGTCCAAATCCTTGATCATCAGATTTGTAAGTTGAGGACCAAAGAGATAGCCTTAGTCAAAGTCCTATGGAGAAACTAATTCTTTGAGGAAGCCATATGAGAAGCTGATGAAGAGATGAAAGCAAAATATCTATACCTATTCATGCCAAATGATGAGAACATTGAAGATAATTTCCTTACCCTTAACTAAATTGATTCTCTTTTCTTGAGTTAATTGTCTATTCTTGAATTCGAATATAGTTTGTTGATGATGGAGATAGAGTCGAGATATTGATTGATAGATATGAATGGTCAAGATGACTTTTAACTCTATTCGTGCCTTGATGTACCTTTACTCATCATTCGAGGACGAATGATCCTAAGGGGGTGATTTTGTAACATCCGGTAAAAATTAACGAAATACCCCTAGAATAGAATCATGTGCATAACGCTTATTCCCAAGCTCTGATGGAAAATCCGAGACCAGATTCACGATCAACACAAAAAATTGAGCAGGAAAATGATCTCAATTAGATTTTAGAGTGATCGAGTCAATAGATAATTTTTTGTAATTACTTCCGAAATAGTGTCAGTGCGCGGCCAAAGCACGACGCACCAAGAACGCGGACCAACACTTATAATTTTTTTTAATTTTTTCGGCAAGAATTAAAAACTCATTAGGAAAAAATTAGAAGAAATTATACATGTTCACACCCAGTTCGTATCATATATTAGGCAATTTTGGTGCAAACTTTTTCTTTTTAAATTGAGAGGATTCCAGTCAATTCTCAACCTCTTCTAAACTCAAAACATGAATAAATTAGGACGTTTTGATGTGTAAATAGGGTCACCCCATTCTAAGTCCTTTCCAATTATTTTCAAAGTTAGGGCTTGAGAGAGAAAGAAGAAGAACATAAGATGAAAAAAATTAAAGAGGATTCTTGAGAGCTCGATTGTTGATATCTTCATCCTAGGTATGTAAGGCTAAATCAAAATCATGGAATTGTTCTCTCATACGCCAAATAGATAGTCTTAGAAGTGAGTTTTGAGTTCTTGAGTCTACATATATGATTATTGATATTTTTTTTCTTGAAACATTTACTGATTATATGTATTTTCATATGTTGATGATCATCATAAATTTCTTTTCATTGATTGAATATTTTATCATGAGATATTGCATGACCCTACATGATAATTTTGAAAGCATGTATGGATAGACCTAGAAATTGAGTCTAGATCCTTGATTTGAGAATGTTGATTGTGATTGTGATATGAGAGTGATGAGATGATGAGTTGGTAGAGCTAGAAAGTCCTATGAGTCTCCATAAATAAACTCTAATGAATTGTCTATTTGATTGTTCCCTAATGATTCTTCTAACCCTTGAGCTATTGATTGAGATATTGAATGATGAGATAATAAGAGTCCCTATGAGACTGATTGAATGATGAATGCCCTCGTGAGGTTAAACTGAGATGAGCTGATTGAGATGGCTTGCTTGGATGTATTATTTTATGAGCACTTGAGTCATGAGAGGAGTATCGAGCACCAAAAGAGTAAGTTAATTCAACTCGTACTCGTCAAACTACGTGGCCAAACATAGGTGATTTGAACCATGATATTACATTATTGTTCCCTCTTCATAGAGTCCCTGAAATGATAGAGGACTTGTTTGATTGGTTAGTGGTCCCTAGTGGATTTGATTCCTACCCTACCTAGCAAGTATGGAATGGCTGATTCATTCCCTACCTGGCAAGTATGGAATGACTATGGAAACATCAGCAAGATTGTTGTACAATCAGTTGCTCATAAGTGATTGTTTTTAGATAAGAGAAACTCCTAAAAGTTCCTAAACTGAGTACTCTAAGTTAAGATGAGATGATTCTAATTTGATTGACTAGTTTCAATGGGTTGATGGGTTATTTGTCTACTTTGTATTCTTGCTTCAGATAGACATGTGACATGTTGATTGATTTCTATATTATGTTGATTGTTGTTCTATATTATTCTATCCATTTCAATTTTATTCAGCTATTTTACATACTGTACATTCCATGTACTGATGTAACTCAGTGCTGCATTATTTTATGATGAGATACAAGGGATAGAGATCATCAGCAGATGCATCGTTGAGGATCTAGGACGTTCAGCAAATTGATGAGCCTCCCCTACTTCGGAGGATTCATTATGTTATTTTCATCTTGCTTTAAAGTTAGATATTTATTAACTTTATTTTGATTAAGGTAACAATGGGTTTGTCATTGGAACTACCTGATAGTGATAGAGGCTTCATAGACTAGATTTGATTATGGATTGTTAAGATTGTGAGCTAGTTCTTTCTACTAGCCTTTATTATATTAATATTTTGAGACTAGATGATGAGATATGCCCATTTATATTCCTTTTGTCTTCCGCTGGTTAGTATAATGAATGACTGTGATGAGACCAAGTGGTTCTCTTAGGGACTAGCAATAGTTTTTGGGTGCCGGTTACATCTAGGGTACCCTCCCGGGGTGTGACAGGCTAGCCTTCAAAAGGCCAAGTAGCATAGGAAAGGGTCCAAACTTCATCAGATTCTAACTTGAGCTATACATATCGAAAATAAGTGATTCAAAAGACATATTATATGGAGTGTTACGAGAAACGTCAATGGGATATTGGATTTCAACTTTGGCATGAGCTTCAAGGTCAAAATAACTATTTTTGCGGCATATGTTACCATAAATTATCAAAACTTCGTACAACATGAGCAAGCTCCGTAAGATCTAGTATAAGTGAACTAGATAAAATGGAATCTCGATTCCCTATTTATCTAGTTCAATTATATAAGATTTAATAGTATGTAAATGTATTCATTTCCTCTGTATTGACACGATCAATACTACTGTCTGAGTGAAACAAGGGATCTAAAGAAGAAGAGAGGCTAGACTATATTAGTAACAAGTAAACCTTGTATGTGTATCTCTAAGTATTTTGGAGATAAATACCAATTAGAAGGTCTAAGACAACCCAGAAATCACTTGATCATATCATGATTTGCTTTGTAAGCCTACTTGGGTCTTGAGTATTTACTTGTAAGAACAGAATTCTTTATTTTGTAATGGATAGTTGCAACTTTATAAAAAAGAATTCAGTCAAAGTTTTCTTACATTGAATCATTTCTGGCTATTCCTTACCTCAGGACCAAATTGGTTATTGGGCAGTGAAAATAGTAACAGGTGTCCTTGACGCTATTCCTGTAATAGGATCACCTTTGGTCGAATTATTGCGCGGAAGCGCTAGTGTGGGACAATCCACTTTGAGTTGCTTTTATAATTTACACACTTTTGTATTATTGCTTCTTACTACCATATTATGTTAATGTACTTTCTAATGATACGTAAACAAGGTATTTCTGGGCCTTTATAGATTTATGATAGAGAAAAACAATATATCCTAACTATTTGTAATCAATCGTTTATCACTTGTTGTAAGAATATATAGTATTTCATTGCTACAAGTATGGATTATTGAAAATAATAAGACATGAATTTGGACATTTCCCTTTAAACATTCATGCCAACTAAACGGGGGGATTGAAGGGAATTTTGTGAAGAGAAAATGGATTATGGTAGTACATTTCTCATTGGAATTAAGTAAAGTTTTGGTCTAAATTGTAATGCATTATTGTATATTTGGATTCTTTTGGTTTGACTGTAGTTGTGAGTAATTTTATTAGAAAGCTATCGTAAGAAATATTTTTTCGATAAAAAATGTAAACTGATTTTTGGGTTATTTCTCTTTGTTCTGAGCCTCATTTTGAGATCAATTTTTGGTACAAACTTAGGATGATGTAGAGATCACTTTATGAGAGTTGGTTTGGTATTTCAGACATGGGCCCTATTTTTCCTATTTTAGTCAGAATTGACATATCTTTCCTTGTTTCTTGAGATATTTCAACCAAAAAAAAACCATATTTATGTTGTGATTCATGTTTTGATAGATAAGAAACATTTGAAAGTAGTCAAGAAGGGAAATGATTGTGTGGATTGATCCGAAGTGCGTGGATTTGCCTACCAGGTAGGCTAGGCTTCCTTCACCTATAGATTGAGTTAAAATGTATCTACATTAGGAGTCAGTTGTTATTGGAAGTTCAGAGTAAGATATTTATTTCTGTTATCTAGACTTGAATTATAATTGGGAATTCTATATTACCTGTATCTATTGTGTTAGCTGGTGTAATGACCTTGCCATCATTTTTGACCTTATTTGTGAAAACATAGTATTTTTTCCTTTCGTAAGTTGCTTTGAACCCACTTTGAACTATTTGTGTTGTTGGAACTGAGATCTTGTGTATTATAAGTGAAAAATGTGTGTTTTGGCATCTTTGGAAACTCAGTTTGTTGAAAAAGTGAGTTTTTATACTATTATGAGTTTTGAATATCGAATAAAAATATGTCAATTCCATTAGCTTCAAAGTATTGAATTTAGTTTAGAAAAAGTGACAGAACTGAATTTGGAGCTAAAATAGAGACTTTGGACCCAAAGTTGCATTTTTTGTTATTTTAGAGCTTAAGTTTGACTTTGGTCAACATTTAAAATTCAAACGTTCTAATCAAAATTTTGATAATTCTAGTGGTTCTGAATGGTGATATTAACGCTAGAAATGGTCTCATTGTAATTTTTGGAGTTTTCAAGGGCAGTTTTGGTATTTTGAGTTTTGACTAGTTTTAATGATCTTTATAGATAACTGGGTCGAGGAGACCTTAGAATCGTATTCTAATAATTCTATTGAGTTCAAATAACCATTTCTGTTATTAATAGTTGTTTGATTTCTGTGAAGCAAGTTCTGAATGGACCTCGGGGGTCCATTTCGAGTTGATAGTGTAATGACCTTGCAGTTATTTTTGAGCTTATCTGTGAAAATTTGCTTTTTTTCCCTTTTCGCTTTGAATTTATTTTGAACTATTTGTGTTGTTGGAACTGTGATCTTGTGTATTAAAAGTGGAAATGTGAGTTTTGAATTTTTAGAGTCTCATTTTGTTGAAAAAGTAAGTTTTTGTACTATTCTTAGTTTTGGATGTCGAATAAAGAATCTGTCAATTCCATTAGCTCCTAAAATGTCGAATTTGGTCTAGAAAAAGTGACAGAATTGAATTTTGAGTTAAAACAGAGATTTTAGACCCAAAGTTGCTTTTTCGTAAGTTTCAAAGTCCAAGTTTGACTTTGGTCAAAATTTGAAATTCGAAAGGTGTAATCAAAATTTTGACAATTTTAATATTTTCGAATGGGAAAATTAACGCTAGAATTGGTCTTATTATAATTTTTTAGGACAATTTTGATATTTTGAGTTTTGACTAATTTTAACAAGCTTTATCGATGACGGGGTCGAGGATACCTTAGAATCGAATTCTAATAATTTTATTGAGTTCGAATCACCAATGCTGCTACTGATAGATGTCTGATTTATGCAAAACAAGTTTTGAATTGACATCAAGGGTCTGTTCCGAGTTGAAAACTTGCACTCGTTTTTCTAATTTGGTGCAGCCCCATTTTCTTCTCCGCATTTGCAGAATTGACCTCCATCTTTGTAGAGGTCATTCTGCTCTGATCTCTGGGTTCACGGGATTTTGTTTGCATTCGCCGAGGTTCACCCTCTTCTACTCTGCATTCGCAAGAGATTCCTCCACATTCGCGGAGGTTTGTGAATTTATGGGCTTTGTGTTAGCAGATTCGTATTTGTGATCGCAGAGTACAAATTATCTTCTCAATTTTAAAAATTGTGAGACACCATTTTCAACCATTTTTAAGCCTTCTTGGGGCAATTTTGACAAGGATTTTTGTGAAAAACTTTTGGGTAAGTATTTCTATTATCAAATTAATTAATTTTCATTACTTTTCTCTTGAATTTGTCTTGAATTTCATGATTTTGGATGTTTAAAAATTGGGATTTCCATGTCTTTGCTTTGGAAACTTTGAATATTGTTTTCTCTTTCAATTTGAGCTCAACGTCAGTGGGATTTTCACCCATGAACTTTTTTTCTTGTGTAGAATCATAATTTCTTGTTAATTTCCAAATATGATACCTTAAAATTTAACCCTAATTTTTATCATTTTGTCCATAAATCTAATTTGTGCCAATATAGGTATAAAAATTCATATTTTGATGCGTATTATCTATTCATGATAGTGATTGATTGATTTGCACTCATTTCTGAGGTGTTGATTGTTTGAAAGCTTAGTTCGAGTGTAGTTTCAGCGTCAATGTAGGTTTGGCTAACCTTTTTGGGACTATATTTGAGTTATTGGATGTGTTTATGTGATAATTATAAGTTGAGGTATTAGATATGTTTATGTGATAATTGTAAGTTGAGGTATTGGATATGTTTAAGTGATAATTATAAGATGTTAGATTGATTCATGAGTAACTTGATTGGTAGGATGATATTTGGTGAAATATGGTATCAGTTATATTGGAATTGGACTAAATTGTGAATCCGTTGGCAAACTGAGATGTATCCTTGATAGTTGGGACACTTTTGGATGTTGTTGTGATTATATGAGACTTGTTATATTATTTGGGAAACATTGTGGTAATTGATGGTATTTGAGGTACTTCTAGGACTTATATGCATATGTTGGGGACTTGCGAAGTTTGATATTAGCAATATATTTGTCTATTGATGAAAGTGTGGTACTTTGAGACATGGTGATGACTTGTAGTTCCAATTATGACACTTGATATTATTTCCCTAATTCTATGATGGTTATTTATGCGTATTCTTATTATATTGTTGTTATATACCTTGATTTGTGGCATTGGCATGCATTTATCTCATATTGTATCTGTACCACCCCTTGACCACATGGTGGTGGCAAGGATTGAGATACTATACTAACTTTTATAAAACCCCTTGGCCATGCAGAGGTGGCAAGGGTGAGATATACTGCTTTTGAGATATTGACAACCTTTTATAAATCACTTGACCTTGTAGAGGTGGCAAGGGTGAGATTGTACCACTTTTTAAAACCTTTTGATCATGAGGAGGTGGTAAGATTGAGATGTTATAACACTTGACAGATTTTAGTACATGGTCTTCGAGGCCCCCTGGGTTCTACCTGGTAGCTTTAGCTCGGTAAATGTGTACACCAGTTGTGCGACAATCGTGATTCCAACCCATACATTGCATTCATATATCATATTTGCATTGCATCATTGAATATATATATAGTATACTAACCCTTTTAATGTAGATTATAGGGATTCTTAGTTATTACATACTTATCGAATTTCTCCTGTCTAGTCAGTCAGTTAAACCTACTGGGTACATTCTGGTGTACTCACCTATATTATGTTTCCTCCATACAAATCAAGCACAGGGACTCCCATATGGTAGTTGAACTTATTGAGCAGAGTTTTCTTATCATTATGAGATTTCAGCGATGAGACTCAGACGTTGAGTCACCACTGTTTCACTGAGACTTCTTTTTTTGTTATCCATATCAGACTATGTATTTTCTTTATAACACAACTTTGTATTTGCTCATTCATACTATTTAGAAGCTTTTGTACTCATGACTCTAGATTCTGGTATTTTAAATTGAATATTATGGTTATTTTGCTTTACTATTCCTTCGCTTTAGTCACGATCCAATTTTGGGTCGTGACAAACTTGGTATTTGAGGTCTAGGTTCATTAGCCTCATAAGTTAAGAGGGGGATGTCTAGTAGAGTTTCACAGATTGGTATGTAAACATCCATATCAATCTTCAGGAGGCTACGAGGCACTTGATAGGAAAAGATTTCAGTCTTGTTTCCATTCGTACATTTTCTTCATAACAATTGCTTTGAATGTATCTAATCTCCTCCTTCTACACAGATGCCGACGACTAGTGTAACACTTGGTAAATTAACAAAATACCCCTAGATGAGAAAGTGCTTGCATAAAGTTCCTTCCCAAACTTTTTCAGTGAATCCGAGGCTAAAACCGTGATCAGCACAAAACATTTGTGTAGGAAAACGGTCTTGCTTGATTTGTAGGCCAATCAAATCAAAAGATACTTTTTCGAAGCAAAATTGTAAAACTAGTCCATGATAGTTTATTTTTGGTTTTATTCATAAAATGCATTAGACAAGTGCAATGCGCATAAAATACACATGAAACATATTTGTAAAATGTGATTTATATGTTATTTTATAGAAAAAAAGTTTCTGAATGCATTCTAAGTTTTCTGTCAAAAAATAAATTGAAGTAGAACAAGTCCGCGTCGCGGACTTGCCCTATCATGGTACTTGATGATCACTTTTAAAAGAACGACCATTCTAGTCCTTACCCCACCCATCCTAATCTAAAACTTATCATCTTGAGGTCGTTTTCAATCCTATATCAATTTCTAAGCGTGAAATTTCAATAATTTGCGCGAATTCATCTTTAGAACTAGGGCTAAGGAGAAAAGAGAAGGCTAGGGTTCAAGAGATTCAAAGCTAATCTTCGTTGTTTGATCTTTCCATTCTCCATCGCAGGTATGTAAGGCTAAACTTAAGCATGAAATTGTTCTTCCATATATCCTCATGGATGATGATAAAAAGATTGTGAAAGTACTGAGTTTTCATGCATGTTTCTTTGAATGTTTTCTTTTAAATTATATACATTCTATGTACTTTGATATGTTGATAATCATCATAAACTTGATAGATTGAATAAATACTTTTACTTGAGTTTTTTCACAAACCCTACGTATTACTATATAAAAGATTGCATGAATGAATATAGGAATTAAGTCTAGAACCTTGATTTGAAAATGTTGACTATGATTGTGATGTGAGCATGATGATAGGTTAATAGAACTTGATAGTTCTATGAGTCTTCAAATTTGAACTCTATAGATTGGTCAAAATTAAAAGTCCTCCTATGTGATTTTCCAAATTACGCTTGAAATTTTGATGGGATTGATTTATCGAATTGTTGAAAGATTAATTTGATAAAATTGATAAGCTGAAAGAATCAATTAAGAGACTCACTGATTTGTTTAGTAGAGTTGATTATTTTTAAACATTGGGTCTTGGGAGGAGTATCGAGCACCGAATTGACTAAGAGAAAGTCAAACTCGATCGATTGAGTTTTTATTGATTCTCATATCCCCTATCCTTGCTCCCTTGCTTGATTAATCCTTACCTAATTATTTCTTAGGAGTGGTTGTTATTTTAGCTTCCCCCTAATTTTGTAGAAGATTGAAACCATTAAGTCAGATGTTTCTTCTTGATAGGTCCTTGAAACATTAGAGGACACAGTTGATTGGATCCATTATGGATTGATTCATCATTCCACGTTTCGATGTCTATTTCAACTACTTTTTTTTATGATGCAGAGACAAGTATTAGAGATCATCAACAAATGCTTTGTTAAGGATTTATTAACATTCAAGTAATTAATGAGACCTCCTTATTTTTGGAAGATTTTCATATTACTATCATCTTGCTACAATAGTTTAGCTTTTCTTTTATTTGAGTGGAAGTAGCCAAGAACCTATTATTGGCACCATCTAGATAATAGAGTTAGAGACTTCATAGACTAGATGGTGATGAATTGATGTTGAGATCTTTTTCTCTTGACTAATTTCCTTTAAAACTATTTTTATGCTAGAGAATCGAAGTTTGATTTGTTTGCCTATGGCCCCTATATATTGAGATGGTCCACTTTTTATCACCTTTAGTCTTCCGTTAATATGATTGAATGAATGTGATGAGGCCAAGTGATTCGCTTGGGGACTAGCAATAGTCTATGAGTGCCGACGATGACTAGAGTACCCTCCCAAGGCGTGAAAAACTTGGTATCAAAGCACAGAGTTTGACTGTCCTAGGGCGTCTATGAAGCTGTGTTTGTGGATCTTATTTATGGTTTTGAAAGGCCCCCGCTTCTATAAATAAGGGACGATTGACATCTTAAAGTTTTTCTTCTTTTAAATTCTGAATCGTGCAATAGAGTTATTTCCTAAGAAACTTGCGATGATTTATGCATTGCTCTAAACCTTCTAACTATGCCTCATTTATGAGGTGATAGAGGCAGTAGTGTCCAAACCCTTGTCGAAGAGTTCCTTTGCAATAAAGTGATCAGAATGGTAGAGAGACTATACTTAGTTAAGAGAAGCTGATTAGTGTGTTGAGTTGATTGATTCAAAAGAGTGCAATCTTATTCATGTGAATAGTGTACTTCAGTCAACTCAAGATGTACCCCAGGCTCTCTTATATAAAATTTACTTCTAATATTACCCATGAGAGGGAAAGTTATATTTTCAATAGTTTACTATCACCACCTGAGGGAGTGTGATTTGAGTCTTGTAATTCATGAGTAGAATTGAGCCATCCTAGAGATATAAGGATAATGATGGAAAGGAAAAGACAAGATAGTGAGAGTGTGATGAGTGCATAACTTGCTCTTATTTCTTGCGCTTTTCTTATGATTTTATGTTGTTAAATGCATAACTTGGGGCTAGTTATGCTTTGAATAGTATATGATTGCAAGTACATATGGGTTAGATTTGGCTTTACTGAGAAGAATTGAAGTTGGAGCTGAATTGGAGGCAAAAGAAGATGAAATGCACAAAAGGATACCTGGCAGTAGTTACACTCTGCGAACGTGGCCTTCAGTCCTGCGATCGTGGAGTTGTATCATGTAGAGAAGTACAAACATGCTAGGCCCAAGCGTAAAGGTGGAGCACAAGGACATACAACCTCCGTGATCGAGAAATGCTGAGTGCAATGGTGAAATGTTGCAGTGACTAGTGTTGGGGTAGCTTTGGAATTTCACCATTTTCAGTCCCAAAATCATATATACACATGCTTTGAACCCTCATTCTTCATATCAGATATCAGAGAAAAGAAAATATATACATTTTTAAAGAAGAAAAAGACATCTTAGTGTAGATTTTAGTTTAGGGTGAGGATTCAGAGAAATTTTTCTACAAATTCTTGAGTGAATTGAAGAGTGTGGGCTTCAATTATATTTATCTTTTCACTCTTCCTTTCTTGTTCTTGAATGCTAATTTTGCAGATTTAATTGAGCTTGGATGTTAATTTATATATGGATCTTGATAATTTCTCTTGCTTTCATGCTTAGATGATTTACTTGCAAAATCAAGAGGGTTTCTCCTAAATTTCTTTGATTGTTTAAATTGGTTTATGGGTTCATGCATATCTTGTTGTATAACTTAGATTTGAGGTAGCTACTTAAATCTAGCTTAGATCTTCAATTATTGCTTTAGCAAGTGTAGTTGAATAGGCGGTTAGCATGATAGTCATGGGTTTATATGTTGAGAGCCTCAAAAGGGACTCAACGGCTAAGGTTTTAGGAGTTTTGCTTTGAGGTGTTCTAGCCAGGTATGTCTTTGAGTGGCTCCAATAACAGGTCATAGTTGGCTCTTGCGAAACATCACCTATTCTAGTTGAGGGGTGATTACAAACAACTTAGCCTACCCATAGAGTTAATTTTGACGCTAAGTTCGATGGATCGATTGAGTTTTTATTGATTCTCATATCCCCTATCCTTGCTCCCTTGCTTGATTAATCCTTACCTAATTATTTCTTAGGAGTGGTTGTTATTTTAGCTTCCCCCTAATTTTGTTAGAATTTTTGTTTGGTATTTGCTTATCGAGTCAAAATCTAGTAGTCATAGGTCCTATCTATACTCAATCACTGACGTATTGTTCACTAGGAGATCAACCCCAATCTCTAAAGTTGGGTTATTATGTTGATGACAACCGCCTGTACTTCCTTTATATAGCTGAGTTGAGCGACATAAAAATGGTGTCCTTTCCGAGGAACAATAAGTGTATTGAGTTGATTTAGGACTTATAGTTTATGCTTTTGGATTTGACTAGTGAGTACTTCTTTTTGTTTCATTTTTTTTCTTTTTTTATTATATGGCTAATTGTGATGAATGCTTGCTTGATGAATGTAAGCCCCTTTTCTATCTCTTTTAGGTTATTGCACTTCGTGGTGAGCAAAATAGTGTTAAGGTTGTGAATAGGGACGAGAATGTTGTGAGTCAAGAATAGCACACTGACTTGAGTCTTAGACTTGAGGAGACACTAATTGTTTAACACAAGGGATGACCTCATCAGATTACTTGTTACTAGAGGTTATGAGTTGGACAGGTTCGAATGGGAAGTTTATGTTTTGGAGGTCGACTTGAAGCTAAGAAATAAAGTGAATAAGGCCCCCAGCTCAAAGGTGATCAATTATGAATTGGAGTCTTAAGAAGAAGGAGTGGATCTTGATGTGGAAGAGATATGGGGCCGATGTATGACATCAACACCAATAATGATCTAAGAGGCCAAAACTAAGGAAATGATACTAAAGTTGCAAGAATTAGACATGGAAATCTTAAATGGGAACTTTGGTTCATTTGAAGTTGGGAGTATCGCCTACTTAGAAGCCACAAAGTGCGAAGTTCAATTTGAAGAAGGCCTCTTGACACTCCCATGCCTACTCAAAGACCTAAAAAGGAAAGTTGGTGACTAGTTGGGTAGACAATTCGAGTCCTCAAAGTGGAGAGACTGGTGGAAAATATTGATGGTCTCTCATCACCCTTCGTATGTGCTCAAATGACAAATCATTTTGAAATTGGGGAGAAGATCCATTGCCTTAAACTAGAAACACAAATGGGTGGTGAATCAAGTTTTGTTCATATTTTAATAAATTCTTGCATTTTAAATTTTTTGAATAACTTCTTGATTTTTATTTTTGATTTTTGGCTAACCTTCGCAATTTTCAAGTCTTTGGTAGTGGTTTTGTATAGGTTTTGAAGTGTCAATATGGTTGGAGTTGAAGAAATGGGTTGAAGCACCATCAAAAACTGCAAAAGGATGAAAATTAATTGTTTTAACCATACTTTGGGGCCTAGGCATCGCCTATTGCACAAGGGCATATCACCTAATTGGGCCTGGGATCACCCAAAGTTGTAGTGAATCAGCCCAGTTTTGGTACTTAATTGACATTTGCAAAGGTGGTCAAATGTCTGCGATCGTAGATTGCACAAAAGTGATGAGGCATGATCATGCCTATAGGTCTGCGAAGGCAGAGAACTGATGAGTGTAGTTAAATGAGAAGACAAGTCATCTTCCATTTTCAGAAAGATAAGAACATGACATTGAGCAAAATAAAAGAGTGAGGTAACAAGTTTTCAAAATTTGTGCTCTCACAAATCTTCAAGAAAAGTCCAAGTTCTCTTTTTATCCCTTTTGATTCTTTATTCTAAGTTATGTTCTTCCTACCCATCTTCCATTATTCCTTATTGATAGAACCTGTGCTACTATGAGGTTAGGTTGATAGTAGTGATTGTTGCATGATTAATGTTTCCCATCGGATGACGCATTATTGTTATAGCCATGTTCGTTTGTCTCCATTTGTTTCTATGTTTGTGTGCTATGATGGTGTCGCTTCTGGGTATTTTTGGAGCCAATTCTTATGCGTAAATATTGAAATCTAACATGAATTGACATGCTACGTGATTGAGTGTTACTTGAGTAGTGTTTATATGTTGTTGGGGGTTAGATGTGGCGGTGTTATATTGTCAAATCAATGCTATAAATGTATGCCCACCATCTGCTCGACCAAATGCCCCTGGAAATTTGAGGAAGGTGACTAGTATTCTCCATGAACATGGATACTATGTCACAATCACGATGATTCTTGAAATTCTAGGGTATCCGCGACTGCGGATAACTTCCCATAAATGTGGAAGCCAAGGATGCCTCGATCTCCGTGATCACACTTTTGTGACAGCGATCGCAGAGATTGGTTGGCCACTGTTTAAAAACAACATGCTTCATTGGTTGATCTAAACTTCTTCCAATAAATTCATTTGTATTACATGTTACCTAATGCATGATTTAAATGTCTACAAGATGTTTTTGTCGTGCTGGCTTTGTAATGTAGGTTTGATTGGTTGAACATGGATTCTGACAACACACTTCATGATGCTGAAATTATCTCAAAAGGAGAAGAAGCTACCTAGTTGGATCAAAGCCGATTCCTTTCAGCCCAATGTCCCCAAAAGTATGATGAATACTTAGCCAGCACTGTGAATAAAGAGAGAGGGATTTGCTTGGAAAAAGAAGAGGAGAAGATACCAGAGTTATTGGCCAGTTACAAGGTTCAGGTTAGCTATGCTTTGCTAATGAACCTATCAAAGCCAATCACATCATTGTTGCCGAGTTCTGTGCCGATACCTTAGAGACTAACTTTGGAGAGGAGAATGCTCTCTATGGGCTACTGGATGCTGAAAATCGGGTGTATAAAGAGGGATATCGAGAGTTGGGTGTTCAGTGGTTGGTAGACAAGTTGCATGATAGAGTTCCTCCAGAGTGGTTCACTTCGCATAGAGGTATTGACTCCCGTGAGTTCATAATGGAAGCTAGATGTTGGGTTTCCATCATTTATACTTGGGTAATTCCTTCTACACATGACACAGAGGTGACTTTCGATCATGCACTTATCATGGCTGCTATTTTGTATGGACTTCAAGTTAATGTAGGACAGATTATAGTGGATCAGATTGCAGAAATGGCCCAATGGAGGGCCAAGAGCTTGGTGTACCCCTCATTGATTTCTAGATTATGCTATTAGGTAGGGGTGTCTATCCAACCCACTAATAAAGAGAAGAAGCTAGCCAAAGATAACTATCTACTAAAGAAGAGAGGAGGCCTAGAGGTACAGAAAATAATACGGATTAATGTTCTAGATCCCTCTTTTAGGCAGTTCATAGAGCCAGGATCAGAGGCAAGGAGGTCTACTTCAGAAGCTGTAGGTCCTTCAGTTTCTTCAGGACCACTTTATTTCACTCCTCTTACCATGAGATACTTATCCTCGCAGATTCATAGGATGGATAAGCAAATTAGATAGCTTTTTACAAGCCTTCCTATAGGATCACCAGGAGCAACTACAGATGATCAGCCTACACTTGCATCAGTTGCAGCCGCTCAGAGTGCTATGAGTGATTGACTTAAGCACATGAGCCAGAGGTAGGGAGGATAGAGTGGAGGCAGAAGAAGTTCAAGAAGCTTGAGAAAAAGAAGAGAAGATTCCTGAACAAGATGAAGGGAAAGTAGGGGCAGTTGTGTGGGTCTTGTTCTTCAAATCTTAATGATGAGTTGACCATCTTTGGAGCTTGAGTATGATCATTTCATGGAGTCCCTCGTATTCTCTACTATTTTGTGATTTTATTGTGAGGACACAACACCATATTTAGTTAGGAGTGCTCTTATATCTTGATTTTGATTATGACTTTTGGTTACTATCTTGTATACTCTAGATTTAGTACTTGTACACTCTTGCTTGTTTTATATTGATGATATGCCCTTGTTGGGCTTAATTATGTGGTTATAGTATGTCCTTATCGGCTTGTATATATTGTGTTTGGGTTTAGCTATTTTAGTAGATTTGGTAGCTTCTTATTTTTTGTTTTAATAGGGTGTACAATCGACGATTCATGATGATGGATTGTGTGACAACATTTTTATTGGCAAATCATCGATTGGGTATGTGGGTGCTTGAGTAGAATGTGGTCCTTGGTGTGTGAGTGGATCTGGTCTTTGGTGAATTCTGAGTAGCCATTGACTATTCTTGGAGCTATACATTGGGATTATGACTTGTTTGTTACTAGTATATTTAGTTAAGTGTTGTGGATTGTGATGAATATATACCTCTCCAATTTTTAAAAGTTAAATGATTTTTGGATGATTTTTAGAAAACACTGTGACTCTTTTTGTGACTCTTACTTGCTAGATAGATATGATGAGCCCACATTTCAGACTTATTTTAGGATTAAATTGCAAAGAAATATTTCCCTTAGTGTGCTAATAATTCTAATTGCTAACAAATATGCATATGTCATGACAGGAAATGGAGTTAAAAGTGCGCAAAAGAGCAAGTCTTGGTGGAATCTTTGAAAGTGGGCAAAAGTGCTGAAATATGGTGAAAAGTAGTGTCGCCAACATCCTCATTGATTCACCAAATGCTCAAGGAGGTCTCCTAACTATGCAGCCATCAAAGTTCCAGGTCAAGTCAAGAGTGCGATCAGGATCGATTTTGCAAAGCATACTCGGCGATATGCCAAAGCACATAAGTGATCGCCTAAAGTTATAGCACCCAATGCCCCAAAACGCTGATAGAAAGGTGATATGAAGGATATTTCGGTGCATCACTAAATTGGATGGGCAAAGCAAAGAGTCATTGCCTAATGTTGCAATAGAGTAAGCCTCATAAGGATGCACAAGAAAGCAGTCAAGTACACATTCAGTGCATCGTCGGACTCCTCTACGATGGTTGGCCTTGACCGCCAAATGACATTTCACAGCACAAACTTTCATACTTTTATGCATGAAGTATGTAACGAATTTTAGAAAGGACATTGTACATCATCTATTTATTTTATATCAGAACAATTACACTAGAGTAGTAATACATAGAACCTTCTTCTTAGAGTACAAGGGAGGCCAGGGTTTTGAAGCTTTTGGGTATAAAATTGGAGAGGATTAGCGAGTGATAACCACTAATTTGTACTCAATCTTATTACCAATGACTTCTGCTAATATGTATGGTAATCAATCTTTAATTTCTAGCATATATAGGTAAAACCCCCACGTTGGGGTTGAACTTTCGATATAATTACTCGCTGGGTCTATGATATCTTGACTTATCTATAGTTGATTTTGGTGAATTTATATTTGTTCCTAAGCTTAATGTATGCATTTCAAGGTTGTAAATTTGGGGTTTTGTTTTAGATATCTGATTGTTCTGTAGCTAGGATTACTACAGTGTGGAATGGATATAATAGCCGAAAACCTTATGGGGTTTCAATTGATATCCACATTTATGTATTCAATATCCAAGGTAATAGGTGTTTTGCTCTACCTCTTAGGCAAAGCGTGTCCTCAGCGGTCTACATGTGATATCTTAGTTGATTCAGGTGAAACACCCATATATCATAGGTGGTTTGGGTTACAAGCAACCTAGCCTATTCACTCACATCAACTCACATAGTCAAGTATCTACACCCATTTGTTAGATTATTGCCCATATTTGCACATCCCCAACATCTTCCCTTAATAGTTTCTTAATTCAACAATTAGAACTTTTCAGCTGAACTTTATTTTGATTATTGTAACCCCCTAGATCCTAAAATAACTTGGTCTAATCAGTCACTTCCACCTTAAACAATGATTCCCTGTGGGATCGACTCTATCTCTAAAGTTATGTTATTATGCTAATGATGACTGCCCCTTTTGCCTTTGATAAGTGTCGGGTTGAGCTACATCAAAACTGGTGTTGTTGTTGGGGAATTAGCATGTTCATATTAGAAGTGTTTGTTGAGCTTTGTTCTTATAGTTAGAATTCTTTTTATTGATTTCGTTTTTTTGCTGTTGAATACTAGGTGTATAGATGGAGGATGATGGAAGGGTTCATGGTGAGAATGTTGTGGACATGAAGGGGATGCAAGATGTTAATTGAGATCAGGTTGGAAGTACCAGTGCTATCTGACTACCCTTATTATCTGGAGTATTTAATTTCCATATGACGAGCACCATGTTGCAACTCCTCCAACTAAAAGGATTATTCAGAGAGCTCAGCCCCAAAGATCCTCATGAACACTTGAGGAACTTTATTGATGTGTGTCTCCCATTTAACTTCAGGGGAGTAAGCAGGAGGCTATCCAACTAAGGCTATTTCCTTTTTCCATCACCGGAGAGGAATTGAGGTGGCTAGCAGAGTTGCATCATGATTCTATTACTTCATGGGAGGAGCTACACACTGCATTATGATGTCTCCTAAGATACACCTTCTTTTTTAGGCTAAAACAATCATTGTCAAGATATATAACCTAACCAAGGTTAGGTTCAAATCCCACAGGGAATACAGTAGACTTAGAAGAATTCAATTGCAATTCCGGTTGATCAACCAACTTATCTCCCCAAAAGGGGGGTGTTTATATTAACTATTAAAAGTAATTCTAAACTAAGACAAGTGTTAAACCAATATGAAGAGATACTAAGGTATTGTGTTCCCCACGATTCCCTAACTCAGTATTACCAGATAATTAAGTTCTTTTCTAGTGTGTAGCATGAAAAACGGTAAGCTAAGTTCACCTAACCCTTTGGCCCAGGCAAGAGGTGAATTCAACTACATGATTTGGTCCATCTCCGCAGTGTGACATTACTAACCCTTCCTTATTGATACATAGAACCTTCTTCTTAGAGTACAAGGGAGGCCAGGGTTTTGAAGCTTTTGGGTATAAAATTGGAGAGGATTAGCGAGTGATAACCACTAATTTGTACTCAATCTTATTACCAACGATCTAATTCTGTTAATTAATCTTTTTTTCTATTTTTTACTACCTTGATCTAGTCAGTAATACTAGGCGGGTTCTAATGTTGGCCACCATTAGAAAACATTTAATACAAAGAGAATTAATTAATACAAGCATACACACTTTTCAAGTATTACGAATTATCTGATTTTACCTTGTTAGTTATTCATGGTTCCCACAACCCTAGTTGTGGATTTAGCTACTCATGATAAGGGTAAATGCAAGACTTATAAATTTGAATAACATAATTCAACACTTACGCAAGAGAATTAAGAACAAGAAATCCAACTCTTTAATGAGAATCACAAGATTAAAATTAGAAGATGAAATAATATTTTTACCAGTGTCTCCCAAATTCTCTAATATTTTTCTACTGTTCTTCCTTCGTTCTCTATGAAAAATAACCTAAAAAACCTATTTATAGAGTTTAAAATACAAAATCAAAATAAATTAAGACAACTGGGTCGGCTCGCTTTACAAGGTACTTTAGGAGACGTATAATAACTTACAGCTCAGGATCTGACTTTTGTGAACTGTTGCTTCAATTCTAGAACTGGCTTCTATGAAACCTCCTTATGGCTTGTAAAATATTCTACGACCCATAGGGGGTTTTATCTGATGGAATTTCAGCAAGTCCCCATCTTTTGATCCTTAGGGTACGATACCTAGTCTACGGCTCGTAAAGTCTTCTATGGCTTGTCTGCATGTATGTAGACTCAACTTCAAAAATATACCCCTCATTGGAATCGCACACAAAATCCCCTTATAGCTCATAGAATACTCTATGACCCATAAAGGGTCTCGTAGATCATCGCTTTCAGCAACTTTTGCATACTTTGCCCAAAAATAGTGTCAACCCTGAAATCCTGCAAAACATACATAAAAACACATCAAAACCATTAACATCGCATTTAGAACAGACAAAATTCTATGTTTTAAGCATCAAAAGTGTTGTATTTTGATAGCACATCAACACCTTCAACTTAAAATTATTTTTTATCCCCAAGCGACGCACTGAATCTACACAAACAACACAGTAACACACAAACCTTAATCTATTGGCATACATCTCATCAAACTTAAGAAAAGATACCCACACCACTTTCAAAACACAATTAGATAGATATCCAGCTAACCAATACAAATCAATGCATATGACAATGCAATTATGATAAGCGAGGTAACCATCAACAAGCTACAATCACTGAATGTTACCAACACAAAGCAAGTACCCTCACAAAA
Organism: Solanum virginianum; assembly: GCA_000787875.1. Lineage (NCBI taxonomy): Eukaryota > Viridiplantae > Streptophyta > Magnoliopsida > Solanales > Solanaceae > Solanum > Solanum virginianum. Next base: position 108,555 of record DF357562.1, read on the forward strand.
AGAAGTCTCATATCTTACTCATAATGATGTTTTAATGAATAATCTTGGGACTATGCAAAATCACTCACTCTCACAAAAGATATTCATATATTATACTCAGTACCATATGCTTACCCCTATATTCATCATTAAGACCTTTGACTAGTTGTACTAGGATCACTTTAGGACCTTACTGGCTTGTAATGTAGGCTCAAGGGGCTTTGGTGTGATGTTTTGGGAACACAGTGACTAAAGGCCCTCCTTGAAATTGTATTTTTCTGCACTTTTACCCTATCAGCACTGTGATTTTTCATTCCATTATCCCTTTCTCCTATTTTACGCTTTTCTGGGTGCTTTGTTATGATTTTTCAACTTTCTGCCTTGTATTTTCACTTTATTTTTCATTTTAATTTATAGCTAAGGCATCACTCATTTTTCTTGCACCCAATACACATTTTTTCTTATTTTCCATGTATTACTAACTTTCCCTCCTTATTTTATGTTTTACTCTTATACCAACCACCCTCAACTTAGGCTTTTGGCCTGCGTTGAGGTGCACATTATCCAACCTTGTAACCAGGGCCACTTTTGGTAGCTACCCTCAACCTAAGCTTTTTTTCTTAGTCAAGGTGCACAATGTTCAAGAAATAACTAGGGCCAATTTTAGGATTTTACATCTAATAAGGCTAGGTTACTTAGGTTTTTACAAAGAAAAGGTACATGTAAAGCTCAAACATTACAATCGAGGGATTTTCACACATTTGGTTGGTTAATTAGGCTAAGTGGGCTGTTATGAACAGTGGCTAAGATCCTTTCCTGACCAACTAACCTAAAGTCTAAATCATAGTAACAGGGCAAGTTTTGAATTAATACATAATACATGAATTTAGCAAGGTAAGCTCATACTCACATGACACTTATTACACTATCAACATAGACTCTTAGATCATCCTTTTTATCTCAACTTTATCCTTACTTCTCAGAATAGGCACTATCGACATAATTAAACATGCATGGTTGCTATCTAGACTAACTAATAAAAATTTGGTGGGTATCATTTTTCACAAAAAAATACATATATGCTATAAATATTAGTACTATATGTTACCGATACTACCTAATCATGCTGGTTCAATAGAAATTAAATATCTGTGGAAAAAAAGAACACGAACAAGAAAACCCCTAGGATAAAAATTTGGGATAGTTATAGGTCAAGGCTACTCAGACTTCACTGAGGCCTATAACTACCTACGCCCAATCAAAAAAGTGGTGCATTATCCTCAATGCACACAGAATGGCAAATTAAAGTACCCCTTAACTTCTTGAACTCACGAGCCTATTGTATCTCCTCCTCCTTCCCCAACAATGTCAAGACAACCTCTAACTCCTTTTTCTTTGTCAGCTTTGCATATAGCTGCATCGTATCTAGATCATCATTAGTGGGGGTCCTTTTCTTATGGAAAGGCTTTGAAAGCTCCTTAGAAGCAAACAAATCCACCATCGACACTAGGGCCGCACTTTTTGGGAATGCCACCAATGTGGCCAGGGCTGCTGTCATGTCGGCCTAGAGATGTTGGATCTCCATCTATAGGGTCATCAAACTCGCTGGTTGTACTGTACTCAAGATCTACTAGAAACTAAACTCAAAAGTATCAATGTAGACATCTACAACTACAAGTTGGTCCTGACTTGTAGCGATCGTGTATGTTTGCATACATCCCTTAGACTCTGTAATAGCTTGGTAGACCCAGGGCTTTATCTACTAACTAACTGAATCAACTGAGACTTAGTATGGGCCAGTCGCTATGCCATAGCCTAGATGGATACCGTGGACATATAAACCATGCCAACAGACGATGTCTGTGTAGGAGTGGTCTGTGGTGTAGGAGAAGTACTAGTAGTCCCCCTTTCCATACATGCCTATCTGTGGGGGCCTCTCTTCTATAGCAGCAATAATAGTGGTGGTGGATGGAACCTCAAGAGGTAGTGCTAGTGCGAGCATCTCTAGCATATGAACTGGCTTTTGCATCCACATCTCTAATAGTATAGGGAATTGTAAAAGTATCAGGATCTTCTTACTTTTGCACCAGGGACCTCGTATCAATTGTACTGCAATATTGGAGCTCTTGGGAGAGCTCCCAACTCACAGTGCACTTCTTTGTAACTAAGTCCTTCATGAACTTTACATACCCTGACATCTTCTCCATTGCCACAGTAAGAGGGATGTTGATGGAGGGTTATTTCAACATCGAGAGAAAGTGCTTGAACTTGCCCTCCTCCTTTTTTTTTAATTCTCTAGGAAAAGGGTGGAGGGCTAGGGATAGGCTTCGGGTTTTGTGGCACCTATGCAGCATTATGTACCCTATCCTTGCCACTGAAATGCCCCAAAAATGGGCTTCGGAAATGCCCATAATCATAATTTCTATATATCTCAAAATTCATGCATAATATCAAAAATCAAACTTTATATTCTTGATCAGGGAAAAAAATTGAGTGGGAGATGGGTATAACTCGAATTCTAGAGGATCCTTAGAGAAAAATAACTTTTGTTAATTTTTCTTAACCAGTGTGGATCTGCGACCCGGTTGCGATGCAAACTGGGCATGGAGTAGTACAAACTTTCCCTTTGCGTTGGGTCTACATCGTGGACCAGACGTGGACCAGTACAAATTTTTCTTTAATTTTCTATTTTAGTCCAAGGGCATTAGGGTCATAGCCCCATGCATATTTATGCGTGAAAATACCTATACTTAGTCATTTTTTAACTCTATATCACTCAAGATCCTCTCAAACACCTCTCTAAGACTTGACCAAATATCTCATTCAAATTTCAAGGATCTCAAGCCTAACTTTAGAACTCAAGAATTCTGTTCAATCTCCAAGTTCTCTTCAAGCTCAACTTAAGAAAATTCAAGTTTGAGGTATGTGGGTTTCATCCATTGGGTCCTTTCACCCATGGAGCCCAATCTTCCTTTTAATGAAAATTGCATGTTTTCAAGTTCTATCATCTATGGGTATCTCTTATTATGGATTTTTATTACAAATTATGTTGGGATTTTATGAAATGTTGATTTATTATGTATATTTATCTATTCCAAGATTATACTATGAATTAGTTTTGTCTATTGAGACTATGCATGTTTTGAGCTATGAAACTATGATTTATTATGAGATTTTATGATGGATTTCAAGGTATCTTATATGAGAGTTTTATTATATATTGGTGGATAGATTACATTGATTTTCCTCACATAATTTCACTCTTGAATTGTATGATTTTGAACTAGCATTATACACCCACCAAGTTTTTGATAAAATGTCTCTCATATTATTTCACTCTTGAATTGCATGATTTTGAACAAGCATTACAAACCCACCAAGTGTTTGATAAAATAACTTGACAAGGATTCCCAAGTTATTGATGATCTATTACATAGGTTACAAGCAAAGTGACTTTATGATGATTAAGGGCTTACATGTATGCATTGAATTCATGAAAAGTATCTATGGTGTTGCAACTATACCACAACTTATTAGGGGTGACATGCCCAATCACCTTGTTGAGGGGGTGATATGCCTCAACCACCTTGTTGGGAGGTGACATAACCAATCACCACGTTGAGCGGTGGATACCTCGACCACCTAGTTGGGGGAGACATGCCCAATCACCACATTGAGGGGGAGATACCTCGATCACCTTGTTGGGAGGTGACATGCCCAATCACCATGTTGAGAGGTGGATACCTCAATCAACTTCCAAGAGGGTAACATGCCTTAGATTCCAAGTAGTATTTGCTTGGTCTATGATGATTATAGTCTCTTCCTTTACACACGTATTATGTTATATACAAGTCATATGATTTACAAACATGTTTTAATTCAAGCATTAATCATGCATGCCATATTGATACTATACACCTATCCATTGCTTATGATTATGCATTTTGACTATGTTGGCTGATATCTTATTGCATTGCATCCTACATACTTAGTACATTCAAATGTACTAACACATACTCAATGCCTACATGATGTTACCATATAAGAACCGGAGAACCTCTTGATCATCCTCCATGTGGCTAGTTCGGTGCTTTGGAGATAAGCCTGGGTGAGTCCTCAAGTTCGAGGACACTATCTATACTACTCTTGCCATTTGTCTATTTCTTTATATTAAACACTTGATACAATGAGGGTGAGCCCAGAAAATATCTTGGCCCCCACTCCATTCCATGTTAGAGGTGTTGTTGCATAATTAATGTATTTATGCTATGAGCTTGACCCTTGAATATTTTATGATTATCAAAGACTTCCCTTACTCACACTTCCTTTATTTATATCTCTTGTGTTTTATTTTGCATCCGCGATCAACGATATGTGAATGATATGCTAAGAGGCTTGTTTGGCTCCCTTCGGGTTTTCATTCTCCATGTCACATCTAGGACCTAGGCTTGGGGCATGACAAACTTGGTATCAGAGCACTGGTTGTTAATGGTCCTAAGAATCCAACACACCATGTCGATTAGTCTTATTCATGATTGTGAAGCACACCACAACTATGAATGGGAGGTTATGAGACATTTTAGGAAATGTTTCACTTCTTCATGGTCTATATCATTCTTTAGATGTAAGTGTAAGGCTTCTCACCTATTAGATGCTCTTTGATATTTTAGATCATGCTAATTCTAAGAGGGAGACTAAGGAGAGCCCGTACCTCTGAGGATCTACTGGCCCCTCCCGCTCCTCAAGCTCCTCAAGGTGGAGGGGTAGCCTAAGATACGTTTCGGGATGCTATTACAATATTGGCTCATGCTATGACCAACTAAATTCACCAAGGGGTCCAAGCCCCTCATGCTCCCACTCCAGCTTCTAGGTTGAGGAATTTCACTAGAATGAACCCACCAGAGTTTCGTGGATCTCAGATGGATGAGGATCCCTAAGAGTTCATCGATGAGGTATACAAAGTGCTATCTATTATGAGGGTCAACTCGGAGAAAAGGCAGAGTTGGTGGCCTACCAACTCAAAGGGGTGGCCTAAATTTGGTTTACACAATAAAAGTCGGAGAGAAAAGATGATGATACTATTCTTTGGGAGGAGTTCAAAGTTGTATTCCTTAATCAGTTCTTTTCTATTGAGCTACGGGAGGCTAAAATGATGGGTTTTTGAACCTTAAGCAATGTTCCATGAGTGTAAGGGAGTATGCCCTTAACTTCAACCAACTCTCTAAGTATGGCCCATAATTAGTTGTCGAGCCGAGATCAAGGATGAACAAATTTATGTCGGGTATGTCCAACTTAGTTAATGAGGAGTGTCGCACCACTATGCTAATAGGTGATATGATTTATCCAACCTCATGACATATGCCGAACAACTAGAGGGGTAAAAGCTTAGAAAAAGAATAAGTGGTAAGTCCAAGAGGGATCAATTTGATGGTGGATTCCAAAATTCCAAGGGTGGCTGGTTTCCTCAAGGCCACAAGTTCCTAGACCAAGGATTTTTCAATGTTCCTAATAGAAGGTTTACTAATAATAATCTAAGGTTCAAAGGTGGTTGTGGTGTGGTGCCCAACCCTATGTGCCAAAGGTGTGGTAGGAACCATAATGGCCCATGTTTGAAGAACTTAAATACTTGCTATGGTTGTGGAGAAGTAGGTCATAAGGTGATTGCTTGTCCCCATGCTCAAAACAAAGTTAGAGATGGTTTTCCACATGGCCAAGGTGCAAATGCGGGTCAAAAGGGAAGAAAAGGCCAACAAGGGGGTGCTCCAAGGCAAAATAGATTCTATGCTCTTCAAGGGAGACAAAGAAGTTTAGCTGTTATGTTGATCAAAGGGCTCAAGATGGCTAACAAGGGGGTGCTCCAAGGCAAAATAGATTCTATGCTCTTCAAGGGAGACAAAGAGTGGATGAGATTGATAGACCTAGGTGCCACTCTTTCTTTTATTACTCCTTTTGTTGCCAAAAAGCTTCATGTTAGTCTCGTATTATTGTGTGAACCTTATAAAGTATCTACCCCCATTGGTGAGTCCAGTATTGCTAAAAGAGTCTATAGATATTGTCTCGTGTTTATTTTGCATAAGATCTTTCCTTGTGATTTTGTTGAGTTAGATATGGTGGATTTTGATGTCATTCTTGGGATGGATTGGTTACATGCATATTATTCTTCCATTGATTGTAGAACCCGTAGGGTTAAATTCTAATTCCCTAACGAACTCGTCCTTCAGTGGGAAAGTCGTGATGTGATAGTCAAGGGTAGATTCATTTTCTTACCTTAAAGCCCAAGAGTTGATTTCCAAGGGTTGTCTTTATCATATTGTGAGGGTTAGGGATGTTGAATCTAAAGTCTTTCCTATTAAGTTAGTTCCAGTGGTTAATGAGTTTCTTGATTTCTTTCCCGATGAGCTTCTCAGTGTCACTCACAAAAGGAAAATAGACTTTGGTATAGTCTTCCTTCCCGATACTCGACCCATTTCTTTTCCCCCTTACTGGATGGCCCCGGAGGAGTTGAAGGAGCAATTGAGAGATTTGTTGGAGAAGGATTTTATAAGTCCCAGTAAGTCACCTTAGGGTGCATTGGTGTTTTTTGTGAAGAAAAAAGATGGTTCTTTTAGAATGTGCATTGATTACCAATAACTTAATAGATTCACCATAAAGAACAAGTACCCTCTACTAAGGATTGATGACCTTTTTGATAAACTTCAAGGGGCTAGTCACTTTTCTAAGATTGATCTTTGGTCCGGGTATCACCAAGTTAAAGTGAGGGAGTGCGACATTCCCAAGATGACTTTTTGAACTAGGTATGGGCACTTTGATTTTGTGGTTATGTCTTCTGGGTTGACTAATGCACCAGCTATATTTATGGACGAAATTGGCCTAGACCTTTGACTCCATCGAACATTAGAAGTTTCTTGGGCTTGGCAGGTTATTACTGGAGGTTTATAAATGGCTTCTCTTCTATTGCTTCTCATACGAATAAAGTTTCACAAAATAAGGCAAAATATGTGTGTATCCTATTTTATCTCTACTGAAAATGTTGGAAGGATTTGTTGTATATTGTGATGCCTTAAGAATTGGTTTGGGGTTTGTTTTGATGCAAAGTGGTAAGGTGATAACATATCCCTCTAGACAACTTAAGGTGCATGAGAAGAATTATCCCACCCATGATCTTGAATTGGCGGCCGTGGTATTTGCTTTGAAAATTTGGCATCACTACTTGTATGGGGTTTATGTTGGATACATTTACTGACCACAAGAGTCTCCAATATGTGTTACCCAAAAAGATCTTAACTTGAGACAAAGATGGTGGTTAGAGCTCATTAAAGATTACTATATGATGTGCATTATCACCCCAACAAAGCTAATATTGTGGCCGATACTTTAAGTAGGGTGTCTATGGGTAGTCTAGCTTATGTGGTTCCTAGACCAAGGATTTTTCAATGTTCCTAATAGAAGGTTTACTAATAATAATCTAAGGTTCAAAGGTGGTTGTGGTGTGGTGCCCAACCCTGATGGTGGCAAAGAGGTGGCTAGAGAGGTTCACCGGTTGGCTAGATTGGGGGTTAGGTTGGATGAAGTTGATAATGGTAGTGTAGTGGTTGTTGATGCTTCTAAGTTTTCCTTGATTGAGGAGGTAAAGGAAAAACAAGATCATGACCCTGTCTTGCTAGAGTTGAAGGCCTTCGTGAGAGATGGTAAAGTGGAGGTTTTCTCCCAAGGGAGAGATGGTGCCCTTAGGTACCAAGGTAGATTGTGTGTGCCAAATGTGGGTGATTTGAAAGAATTGATCTTAAAAGAGGCCCACAATTCATCTTATTCCACTCACACCAGTTCTACAAAGATGTATAGAGACTTGAGGGAGGTTTATTGGTGGGGTGGCATGAAGAAAGACATTGCCAAGTTGATATTCGAATGCCACAATTGCCAACAAGTGAAGGCCGAGCATCAAAGGTTGGCTGGCCTAGCCCAAGCTATAGAGATTCCTTCTTGGAAGTGGGAAGAGATCAACATGTATTTTGTGGTTGCGTTGCCTAAGACTAGGATACATTTTGACTCTATTTGGGTTGTTGTGGATAGAATGACAAAGTCGGCTCACTTCCTACCAGTTCAAACTACTTATAGTGCCGAAGATTTTGCCAAGTTGTATATACATGAGTAAGTTAGATTGCATGGGGTGCCCATGTCTATTATTTTGGATCATAGTGTTTAATTCACTTCCCACTTTTGGAGGACCTTTCAAAGAGTTCTTGATACCAAGGTTAAGCTTAGCACGACTTTTCGTCCTCAAATGTATGGTCAAGCCGAGAGGACTATCTAAACCCTTGAAGATATGCTTAGAGCTTGTGTTTTGGAGTTTAAGGGTAGTTGGAATGAAGATATTCCCCTCATTGAATTTGCTTACAACAATAACTTTCACTCATGCATTGGAATGGCTCTCTTTGAAGATCTTAATGGTAGGCGTTATACATCCCAGATGGATGGCTTGAAGTATGGGAGATGGTTTTGGAACATCCAAATTTTGTCATAGAGGCCTTGGAGAAGGTGAGGTTGATTAGGGAAAGATTGAAAACAACCCAAAGTAGACAAAAGTCCTACTCTGATGTGAAGAGAAGAGATCTTGAGTTTAAGGTTGGTGATTGGGTTTACTTAAAAGTATTACCTATGAAGGGTGTGGTTTGATTTTGCAAAAAAGGAAATTAAGCCCAAGGTTTGTGGGTCCTTATAAAGTTTTGAGGATATTGGAAAGATAACTTATGAGTTGGAGTTGCCTATGGAGATGAATATGGTTCGTCGGTCTTCCATGTGTCCATGTTGAGAAAGTATGTGTGTGACCCAAGTGCTATAGTGCCCTTGGAGGTTTAGGGTGTAGTAGAAGGTACTTTGACCTATGAAGAGGTTCTGGTGGAGATTTTGGAAAGACAAGTAAAGTTTATGGTGATTTTTGACATTCATGTTGATAGTTTTTTTGACAATGATGTTTAAATTCATTTGTTACATTCATGTTGGGTTTAAATATTCATGATTACTTCTCTTGCACACGTTTCTTTGACATTCGAGATTAAATATTTCCAAGGGGAAGATATTGAAACGCTCCAAAAATATGCATCAGAAATGTCCATAATTGTAATTTTCATATATCTCAAAATTCAAACGTGATATCAAAAATCCAACTTCAGATTCTCGATCAAGGGGTAAAATTGAGTGGGAAATAGGCATAACCCAAATTTTAGAGGACCCATAGTGAAATAAGTTTTGCTAATTTTTCGTATCCAGTGTGCATCCGTGACCAGGCTACGACACGGACTGGGTGTGGAGCTGTACAAACTTTCCCTTCGCATTGGGCTCACGTCGCGGACCAATATAAGTTTTTTCTTAATTTTCTATTTTGGCCCAAGGGCATTGGGGTCATAGCCTTATGCCCACTTATGCATGAAAACACCTATACTTAGCTATTTTTCAACTCTATATCACTCAAGACCCTCTGAAAAACCTCTCAAAGACTTAATCAAATATCTCATTCAAATTTCAAGGATCTCAAGCCTAACTTTGGAACTCAATGATTCTCTTCGAGCTCCACGTTCTGTTAAAGCTCAACTCAAGAAAACTCAAGTTTGAGATATTTGGGTTTCATCTATTGGGTCCTTTCACCCATGGAGCCCAATCTTCCTTTTTATGAAAATTGCTTGTTTCAAGTTGTATCATCTATGGGTATCTCTTATTATGGATTTTGATTACAAACTATGATAGGGTTTTATGTAATGTTGATTAATTATGCATGTTTATCTATTCCATGCTTATACTATGAATTGGTTTTGCCTATTGAGACTATGCATGTTTTGAGCTACAGAACTATGATTTATTATGAGATTTTATTATAGATTTCAAGGTATCTTACATGAGGGTTTTATTATATATTTGTGAGTTGATTTACATTGAGTTTTCTAGTATTATTTCACTCTTGAATTGTATGATTTTTAACAAGAATTATACACCTACCAAGTGCTTGATAAAATATCTTAACAAGGATTATCAAGTTATTGATGATCTATTACATGGTTTACATTTCAAGTGACTTTATGATGATTAATGGCTTGTATGTATGCATTGAATTCATGAAAAGTATCTATGGTGTTGGAAGTAGACAATACCTTGCTGAGGGGGTGAAATAACTTAATCACCTTGTTGGGGGGTGACATGCCCAATCACCATGTTGAGGGGTGGATACCTTGACCACCTTGTTAGGGGGTGACATGCCCAATTACCACATTGAGGGGTGGGTACCTCGACCACTTTTTTGGGGGTTACATGCCCAATCACCACGTTAAGGGGTGGATACCTCAGTTACCTTCCAAGGAGGTGTGACATGCCTTGGATTCCAAGTAGTACTTGCTTGGTCTTTGATGATTATGGTCTCTTCCTACACACGTATTATGTTCTATACAAGTTATATGATTTACAATTATGTTTTACTTCAAGCATTGATCATGTATACCATATTGATGTTATACCTATCTATTGCTTATGATTATGTATTTTGACTATGTTGGCTTATGTCTTTTGTATTGCATCCTGCATACTTAGTACATTCAAACATACTAACGCATACTCTATGCTCACATAATGTTACCATGTAGGAACCAGAACACCTCTTGATCATCCTCCACGTTTCTTGTTCAGTGCTTTGGAGATACGCCTTGGTGAGTCCTCAAGTTCGAGGACACTATTTATGCTACTCTTGCCATTTGCTATTTGTTTATGTTGAACACTTGATACTATGAGGGTGAGCCCAGAAAGTATCTTGGCCCCCACTCTATTCCATGTTAGAGGTGTTATTGGATAATTGATGTATTTATGCTATGAGCTTAACCCTTGAATATTTTATGATTATAAAAGACTTCCATTAGTCCCGCTTCCTTATTTATATCTCTTGTGTATTTATTTTGCTTCCGCGACCAAGGATGTGTGAATGATATGCAAAGAGGCTTATTTGGGTCCCTTCGAGTTCTCATTCTCCATGTCACATCTAGGCCCTAAGCTTAGGTCATGATAGCCTCGATCATCTCTGGTATCCTTATCTTTAACCTCAATTGTCTCCTCTCAAACATCGTCCTCATCTACTAACATAGGAGGATTAATTGTACTCTTATTACCAATGGTTAACCATTAAGATTTAATGTTAAAAGTGATTCTACAGACCAGTAATTCAAGGAAAGATAAAACTCTGTAGTGGTGGTTGTAGTGTAGTAAGTGATCAGTTCATCACGGAAAGGAACTATGTTGTTAAGTAAAGTACCTCTCTGACATTGGTTGAGTTGAGTTTACACTTGACCAAATTGTTGCTCAAGCTGTTTGATGGCCACAAATTGAGACTTTATTTTTTTTATTTATACTGGAGATATCAGATTTCATCCCCCTAAGAGTCTCATTTTGTGTCTCATCTTTCTTCAATAGGCGTTCAAATATCTCCTCAACTCTAGAACTATTAGCACCAATTTCGCGATTGTATGGTGGAACATAAGGATCATTTCTGTAGCCATCTCTGCAGTCTTAATCAGCATCTTTGTCTTAGCCTCGATTCCTGTCATAGTAACCTCCACGGTTGTCTCTAAAAGATCCTCGATTATAGTTCTAACCTTGATTTTCTTGACCTTGGTTCCAATAGTCCTAATTAGACCCTTGGGCATTAGTCTGGAAACCCCCCGTCTGATCAGCAATGAAGCATATGTCCTCCTCATAGTAGGGATCATCATACATGGGTGCTCGCGGAGGCTAATGAACACCTGCATAAACTTTTTCCTAATTTGGTTTCATCATCACCTCCATACCAGTACTGATTTAGGCAAGCTCTTGTATAATTTCTTCGTTTATTTTAGTTTGCTCTGAACCAATATTGACAGCGCACAAACTTTTGGTAGATGATCCGTGTTTTTGCCCCCACGCACGATTTGTCTTGACCACTTTTTTCATACTTTCAGCGATCCTTGTAAATAGTTGATCTAAGAACATGCCCCCAAAAATGGTATCAGCACAGGCTTGACTATTCTCATCCAAGGCACGATAGAAGATCTCCACCAAGGCATCATCAATAATTTTATGGTCTGGGGCACTCCTTAAGCACTTTGTGAACCGATCCTATGTAATATCGATTGAGTCACCATGAAGTTGCTCAAAGTTGTTGATTTGATCTTTCAACTTAAGCTTCTTAAATCTCTAGAAGTACCTCTCCAAAAAGGCCTTTTACAACTCAGCCCAACTGGCGATCGAAGTCTGCAGGAGCTCGAATAGCCATAGGGCTGCATTGCTTGTCAGAGATAATGGGAAGACACAAAGTCCCACAACATCCCATCATACACTTGCAGATAAATGCAATGCTATGTAGATGACTATGCCGATATTCTGATGGTAGGCCCATGAATAACCCATCGTTTTGTAGTATCTGAAGCAACCCACTCAAGACGACGAACTTTTTGTCAGTTAGTCATAGTGGTAACACAAGAGCTCTAGTAACCTCCATAGCCATAGGGTTCAGCTGATATTGATTCCATAGATAAGTTTTGGCATTGAAGTCCTGTGGCTCTGGAACAATGCCCGATAGTCTCATGAGTCTTCCCAAATGAACTAATGAATTGTCTATTCGATTTTTCCCTAACGATTGTTCTATGCCTTGAGCTATTGATTGAGATGTTGATTAATGAGATGATTAGATTCTTTATGAGAGGAGCTGCATTTGCCACATTGTTTACATTTTCTTTGGCTATCCTTCTAAATCTTCTCTGGGTCAAACGGAGTCAAGATGCTTCGACTTTGTGTGTTAGGCTTACACTACATCTATACCCTGAAAGAAAACAAAAACAAAAAAAAAACATAAAATGATGGAAATAAGGATTAATTTCCAAATTAGTTGAATTAGACAAGTCTAGCTATATTCCCCGACAACGGCGACAAAATCTTGATATCGCCCAAGTTACATCACCTTTTTTAGGCTAAAGTAGATATTGTCAAGATATGAAGGTTATGGTCGAATCCCATAGGAAATATAGTAGACTTAGAAGAATTCAATTGTAAATTGGGTTGATTAACCAACTTATCTCCCCAAAGGGGGAGTTTATAATAACTGTTAGAAGTAATTCTAAGCTAATACAAGTGTTAAACCAATATGGAGAGGAACTAGGGTATTGTGTTCCCCATGATTCCCTAACTCAGTATTACCAGATAATCAAATTCTTTTCTAGTGTGTTGCATACATAATTGTAAGTTAAGTTCACCAAACCCTTTGGCCAAGGTGAGAGGTGAATTTCACTATGTGATTTGATGCATCAACGCAGTGTGACATTACGATCCCTTACTTATTTTCTTAGTACAACCTCCCATTGGCCTAGTTCAATTGATCAGATGAGAAACATCGATCGAATTCTATTATCTTTTTCTATTCATTACTACCTTGATCTAGTCAGTAGCACTAGGTAGTTTCTAATGTTGACCACCTTCGAAAGCACTCAATACGAAGAGAATTAATTAATACATGCATGCACACTATTCAAGAATTATGAATTATTCAGTTTTACATTGTTAGTTCTTCATGGTTCCCACAATCCTATTTGTGGAATCACCTACTCAGGATTAGTGTAAATGCAAGACTTATTATAACACCTGGTAAATTTACTAGAATACCCTTAGAATAGAGATATGCACATAATGCGTCTTCCCATGATTCATTTATGAATCGAAACTGGATGTTCAATTAGCATGGAAAATTGAGTGGGAAAATAATCTCATTCAGATTCTAGAGCAATCGCATCAAAAAATAATTTTTTGATCCAAGATGAATTCTAGTGTTTATGCATGCCCAAGGCGCGACGTACCTGGGACGCGGACAGTGCCTTATATTCTTTTAAAAAAATTTTGACAGGAATTAAAAACTCATTCGAAAAATATTTAGGAAAAGATGTATGGGTCCGCGCCCAATCCACGTCGCGGACTAGGCATTTTTTTGAATAATTTTTTTCTTTTATTTTGAGAGGCATTCTAGTCAATTCTTAACCCTTCCTAACCTCAAAATATGATCAAATTAGGTCATTTTAATGCATAAATTGGGTCTAAAGTCCCATTTTGAAAAGTTAGGGCTTGAGAGAGAAGAAAGTAGAATGTAAAATTGAAGAATTCAAGAGGAATCTTGAGAGCCTAATTGTCGATAGCTTCATCCCAGGTAGGTAAGGCTAAACTAAAAGCATGAGATTATTTTCTCATGTACCCCATAGATGGTCTTAGAAGTGACTTGAAAGTTCTTGAGTCTACATACATGATTCTTGATTATTTTCTTGAGAAATTATATTTATGCCATGTATTTTCATATGTTAATAATCATCATAAACTTATTTTCTTGAATTGAATATTTTTTCATGAGATATTGTATAAACTCTATATGTTGATTATTAAAAGCATCCATGAAAGAAGATAGAGATTGAGTCTAGAGTCTTGATTGAGAATGTCGATTGTGATTGTAATTGAGATGTGAGAATGACGACGAAATAATAAAACTAGATAGTCTCATGAGTCTTCCCAAATGAACTAATGAATTGTCTATTCGATTTTTCCCTAACGATTGTTCTATGCCTTGAGCTATTGATTGAGATGTTGATTAATGAGATGATTAGATTCTTTATGAGACTGATTAAAAGAGAGTGCCTTCTCATAGCTGATTGAGATGATTTGATTGAGATAGTTTGATTGGATGGATTGTTTTATGAGCATTGAGTCATGGAAGGAGTATTAAGCACCGAAAGAGTAAGATTAAACCCAACTCACACTTGCCAAATTACATGGCCAAGCGTAGATAAGGATTTGAACCATTATATTTCACTGTGGTTCCCTCTTAATAGAGTCCTTGAAACAATAGAGGACTTATTTTATTGGTTGGTGGTCCCTAGTGGATTCGATTCATTCTCTACCTGGCAGGTATGAAACTATTGTGGTAACATCAGCAAGATTGTTGTACAATCACTGGCTTATAATTGATTGTTGTAGGATAAAAGAAACTCCCAGAAAGTTCCCAAACTGAGTACTCTAAGTTGAGATGAGATGAGATGAGATGTGATGAGTTAAGTAGAGTTCCTTTGAGATGAGTCTGATTTGATTGATGAGGTTGATTTGTTGATGGCTCACTTGTCTACTCTTTAATCTTGCTGTAGATAGACATTTGACATGTTGAAAGATTTATTTATTTCTATTGATTGTTGTTTCTATATTATCTACCTATTTTGATTTCATTCAACTATTTTATATACCGTACATTCCATGTACTGATGTCATTCGGTGCTGCATCATTTCATGATGCAGATACAAGGGATAGAGATTATCAGAGATGCATCATTAAGGATCAAGGACATTTAGTGGATTGGTGAGCCTTCCCTACTTCGGAGGATTCCTTATGTTACTTTCATCTTAGTTTAGAGTTAGATATTTATTAGATTTTTTTATTAAGGTAGTCATGGGTCTGTCATTGGCACCACTTGATAGTGATAGAGGATTCATAGACTAGAGCCTAATGTTGATGGTTAAGGTTGTGAGCTAGTTCTTTCTACTAGCCTTCCATTATATTATTGTTATTTTGAGACTAGATTATAGATGTGCCCTTTTACATTCTTTATGTCTTCTGCTGATTTGTAAAGTTTATTGATTGAATGTTTGTGATAAGGCCAAGTGGTTAGCTTAGGGACTAGCAACAGTCTCTAGGTGATGGCCACGTCTTAGGTACCCTCTCAGGGCATGACAAACTTTGTATCAGAGCACGAGTTCAAGTGTCCTAGGGAGTTCATGAAGTTGTGTCATGTAGAGTCTTGTTTATGGGTGTGTTGTCGACCACACTTGATAAGCAGGAGGCTATAGGACATTAGGAATTATTTCTCTTCATTCATCTTCTAAATCGTGCTATAGAGTTATGCTCTATGAAAGGCCTATTCTAATTTGTGCTTTGCATATTACAGAATTGTAATCATGCCTCCCAGAAGAGTCGTCTGAGGTAGAGGATGACCTAATAGAGAACGTATTAACCCACTTGAGCCTCAAGGCCATGAGGAGCCCGTAGAACCACTTCTTTCTATTGTGCAGCCCTACAAGATGAGGTCTCCAATGCTGAGCTTCTCCAGGCTATTCAAACTCTAGACCAGGCTATCACAGCACCTGCTATAAGATAAGAAGAAGGCTGACAAGAAGCCTATGATACTTCAAGAGTATGGGAATTCTTGGGGATAAATTCGCGTGAGTTCACAGGGTCTGCTTCCACTGAAGATCCTGAGAACTATGTGGAAGAGCTTCAGAAAGTATTCCAAGTGATGCATGTGGCTAATGCTGATAGAGTGGAACTAGCTGCTTATCAACTCAAGGGAATGGCTAGACTTTGGTATGATCAATGGAAGAAGGGTCGAGGAGAGAATGCCCCCGTGCTGACTTGGGCTATGTTTAAGGAAGCTTTCTTGGGGTATTTCTTCCCAGGGGAGTGAAAAGAGGCAAAGGTAAGAGAGTTCTTGAACTTGAAACAAGTCTCTATGGCTATGCAAGAGTATGGGCTGAAGTTTACACGATTGTCTCGCTATGCTCCAGACATGGTTATTGATATGAAAGGGAGGATGAGAATGTATGTTGATGGGTTAAATAGAGGGCCAAAGAGAGATAGGAGGGGAGTAATACTCGTGAGTGATATAGACATTAGGAGACTGATAACCTTTGTACGACAAGCTGATGATGAGGTGTGGCATGATAGAGAGAAGTTTAGAAGAAAGAAAGTTAAAACATCTAGCCATGAGGTTAGGAAGAAAGGCAATGATAACCGATTTTCAGTACCATCATCTGCTAGTGCATCTATGCCTAGAGTCAGAATTGATTAGAATTCCCAAAATATTAGAGCTCGAGGATCTCAGTCATAAGCTAGTGTGGCTTAAGGTTCACGAGGTAAACCACCATGTTGTATATATGGCAAGTTACACATGGGTAAGTATCATGAGGGGAGAGATGTATACTTTAAGTGTGGCCAAGCAGGTCCCTATCAGAGAGATTTTCCACTGTGGGCTAACTGGGCTCAATCTTCTGTACCAATCCCACTAGCTAAGGGAAATCCAAGAGGTACTACGTCAGGCACAAGCAAGGCCACAAATCTTTTGTATGCCATAGGTAGTTGACATGATCAGGAGAACTCCCAGATGTTGTATGGGGCATGATTCAAGTCTTTTCTATTGATTGTTATGTATTGATGGATCCTGGTGCCACATTATCTTTTGTAACTCCTTTTGTGGCGAGTAGATTTGATAGAACTCTAGAGAGTCTTCTTAAACCCTTTGATGTTTCTGCTCAATGGGTGAGTTATTCGGGCTGAAAGACTCTATATATCTTGTGTAGTGTCCATACATCATAGGGATATTACCATTGATCTGATTGAGTTAGATATGACTGAGTTTGATTTGATCCTTAGCATTGATTGGCTCCATGTTTGTTATGCCTCTATTGATTGTAGAGCCTGAACCATTAAGTTCTAATTCCTAAATGAACCGGTTCTAGAGTGGAAGGATGATTCCGTAGCACCTAAGGGAAAGTTAATCTCATATCTTAGAGCCAGAAAGATGATTGCTAAGGGTTGCATCTACCACCTTGTGAGAGTTAAATTTGATGATATTGAGTCTCCTACTCTTGAGTCAGTCCCGATTGTGAATGAGTTTCCTTAAGTGTTTCCCCAGGATCTGCCCGGAGTCCCTCTTGATAGGGAGATTGACTTAGGGATTAATGTTCTTCTCGATACCTAGCCTATCTCAATTCCACCATATAGGATGACTACTGTTGAGTTGAAGGAATTGAAAGATTTACTAAAGAAGGGCTTCATAAGGCTGAGTGTTTATCCTTAGGGTGCCCCTGTCCTATTCATGCGAAAGAAAGATAGGTCTCTCAGAATGTGTATTAACTATAAGCAACTGAACAAGGTCAACATAAAGAATAATATCCTTTCCCAAGGATAGATGATTTGTTTGACAAACTCCAGGGTGGCTCTTGTTTTTCAAAGATAGACCTCAGATTTGGCTACCATCAATTGAAAGTGAGGGAATGTGATATCCCAAAGATAGCCTTCAGGACTAGATATGGCCATTTTGAGTTCTTGGTCATGTCCTTTGGGTTGATGAATGCACCTGCAACCTTCATAGATTTGATGAATAGAGTGTTCATATAGTATTTTGATATGTTTGTGATTGTGTTTATTGACGATATCTTGGTGTATCCAAGGGATGAGGAGGAGCATGCAAAACACCTCAGAATTGTCCTCTAAACACTTAAGGACCATGAGTTGTATACAAAATTCTAAAAATGTGAATTCTGGCTTAAGCCTATGACATTTCTAAGTCTTATTGTCACCACTAATAGTATTCGAATAGGTGCTCAAAAGATAGAAGTGGTTAAGAACTGGCCCAAATCGACCTCTCCAACTGACATAAGGAGTTTCTTAAGGTTGGCAGGCTATTACCGTAGATTTATTTAGGGATTTTCTTCCCTATCCACACAATTGACTAAGTTGACTCAGAAAAAAGTCAAGTTTCAGTGGTCTGACGAATGTGAGAAGAGTTTCCAAGAGCTGAAGACTAGACTGACCACTGCTCCCCTTTCGACCTTGCCCGATGGGATGGAAGATTTTGTAATCTATTGTGATGCTTCGAGAGTTGGGTTGGGATGTGTGTTGACACAGAGAGGGAAGGTTATATCTTATGCTTCCATACAACTTAAGATCCATGAGAGGAACTAGCTAACTCATGATCTTGAATTGGCAGCGATGGTGTTTGCAGTTAAGATCTAGCGCCACTACTTATATGGAGTGCATGCGGCTGCGTTCACCGACCACAAGAGCTTATAATATGCCTTTAGTCAAAAAGAGCTCAACCTGCAATAGAAAAGATCTTTGGAGTTGCTTAAAGACTACGACATGAGTATCCTCTACCATGTAGGTAAACCTAACATTATTAATAATGATGTTAGCAGGTTGTCAATGGGTAACATAGCCCATATTAAGGAAGGAAAGAAGTAACTAGTAAAATAAGTGCACCAATTAGCTCGATTGGGAAGGAAACTTGAGGAGAATGATAAGAGAGGAGTTAATGTTGGGTCTACTTCATTCTTGGTGGCAAAGGTAAAATAAAAGAAAGATCAAGATTAAGATCCTGTCATGCTCTAATTGAAGGAGGTTGTCCACAAACAGAAAGTGATGGTCTTCTCTAAAGGGGGAGATGGGGTGTTGAGATACCAGAGTAGATTGTGCATTCTAGATATTGATGGTATTCAAGAGAGAATCATGGTTGAAGCTCATAGCACTAGATATTCCATTCATCCTGGCTCTACCAAAATGTACCACGACTTGAGAGAAGTCTATTGGAGGAGAGGAATGAAGAGGGATATTGTTGAATTTGTTTCAAAGTGCTCGAATTGTCAACAAGTGAATGTGGAGCATCAATGGCAATGTGGATTAGCTCAAAACTTTGAGATTCCAAAATAGAAGTGGGACATGATCAATATGGACTTCATTACTAGCCTACCAAGGTCTTGAAAGTAACATGATTCAATATGGGTGATTGTTGATAGGATGACCAAATTGTCTCACTTCTTAGCAGTTAAGACAACAAACACTGCGGAGGAGTACGCCAGGTTGTACATCCAAGAGATTTTGAGGTTACATGGAGTTCCCTTATCTATCATCTCAGACATAAGAGCTCAATTCACCTCCCAATTTTAGAGATTGTTCTAGAAAGGATTGGGTACCAAAGTGAATTTTAGCACAACCTTTCATCCATAAACAAATTGTCAAGCAGAGCATATAATTCAGACGTTTAAAGATATGTTGAGAGTCTATGTTCTTGATTTCAAGGGAAATTAGGATGATCACCTATCATTGATTGAATTTGCATATAACAATAGTTATCATGCAAGCATTCAGATGGCTCCCTACGAAGCTTTGTATGGGAGGAGATGTAGATCACCAATTGGGTGATTCAAGGTTGGAGAAACAGAGTTACTCGGGCCTGATCTCATCCACTAATCCATGAAGAAGGTTAAGGTGATTAAAGAAAGATTGAGGACTATGCAGAGTCACCAAAAATTTTACACCGATGTGAAAAGGAGAGATTTGGAGTTTGAGGTAAATGATTGGGTATATTTGAAAGTGCCACCTATGAAAGGTGTCATAAAATATGGGAAGAAGGGTAAATTGAGTCCACACTATATTGGACCTTATCAGATTATGAAGAGGATTGGGAAGGTTGCTTATGAATTAGAGTTGCCTTTTGACTTAGATGGAATCATCTAGATTTCCACGTATTGATATTGAACTTGGTGATCCCTGTAGAGAGCCTTGGAGTGGAGGATAGTTTGACCTACAAAGAAATTCTGGTCCAAATCCTTGATTGCCAGATTCACAAGTTGAGAACTAAAGAGATAGCCTCAGAAAGTCTTATGGAAAAATCAATTAGTTGAGGAAGCCATATGGGAAGCTGAGGAAGAGATGAAAGCTAAATATCTGCACCTATTCATGCCAAATGATGAGAATGTTGAAGGTAATTTACTTACCCTTAGCTAATTGATTTTCTTTCCTTGGGTTGATTGTTTATTCTTGAATTCTAGTATAATTGATTGATGATTGAGATGAAGTCAAGAGGTTGATTGATACATGTGAATATGCAATGAGTTTAGAGTCTACTAGTGCCTTGATTTCCACCTGTACTCATCATTTGAGGATGAATGATTCTAAGAAGGAGATGATGTAAGACCCTATAAAATTACCAAAATGCCTCTAGAATAGAGAGATATGTGCGTAACACTTCTTTCCATGGTCCATTTATGAATCTGAGATCAGATATGCGATCAGCATGAAAAATTGAGTTGGAGAATTATCTCGTTCGGATATTAGAGCAATCGGATCAAAAAATAATTTTTTGATTTGATATGGATTCCAGTGTCTATGCACGCCCAAAGAGCGACGCGCTTGGGATGTGGACAGTGCCTTATATTATTTTTAATTTTTTTTAATAGGAATTGAAAACTCGTTCAAAAAATATTCAGGAAAAATGGTATGGGTCCGCGCCCAGTCCACGATTTTCTGAAAAAAAATTCTTCTATTTTGAGGGGCATTCTGATCAATTAAAAACTCCTCCTAAACTCAAAACGCTTCTACGGTACCCCTATGTGGCCTGTATTCTTCTATTTTGAGGGGCATTCTGATCAATTAAAAACTCCTCCTAAACTCAAAACATGATCAAACTAGGTCGTTTTGATGCGTATATAGGGTCTAAAACCCCATTTTAAGTCCTTTTTAAGTCATTAAAAGTTAGGGATAGAGAGAGAAGAAAGAAAAATGTAAGATTGAAGAATTCACGAGGATTCTTGAGAGCTTAATTGTTGATAGTTTCATCCCAGGTATGTAACGCTAAGCTAAAAATATGAGATTGTTCTCTCATATGCCCCATAGATGGTCTTAGAAGTGAGTTGAAAGTTCTTGAGTCTACATACACGATTCTTGATTATTTTTTTGAGAAATTATATTTATTCAATGATGATGAATTGATAGAACTTGATAGTCCCATAAGTCTTCCCAAATGAACTCTAATGAATTGTCTATTCGATGGTTTCCTAATGATTATTCTAAGCCTTCAGCTATAGATTGAGATGTTGATTGATGAGATGATTAGAGTCTTTATGAAATTAATTGAAAGATATGCCTCCACGAGCTTGATTGAGATGATTTGATTAAGATAGTTTGATTGGATGGTTTTTTTATAAGCATTGAGTCATGGGAGTAGTATCGAGCACTGAGGATTTGAACAATCATATTTTACTATTTTACAAGCTTAAACCAACTCGCACTCGTTAAACTTCGTAGCCAAGCGTAGGTGAGGATTTGAACAATCACATTTCATTATGGTTCCCTCTTGATACAGTCCCTGAAATAATAGAGGGCTTGTTTGATTGGTTGGTGGTCCTTAGTGTATTCAATTCATTCCCTGCCAGGCAAGTACAAAATAACTGTGGAAACATCAGTGAGATTATTATACAATCATTGGCTCATAAGTGATTATTGTAGGATAAGAGAAACTCATAGAAAGTCCCCAAATTAAGTACTCTGAGTCGAGATGAGATGAGATGAGATGTGATGAGTTGAGTAGAGTTCCTTTAAGAGATTCTGGTTTGATTGATGAGGTTGATAGGTTGATGGGCCACTTTTCTACTTTTTATTCTTTCCTTAAATAGACATTTGACATGTTGAAAGATTTCTTTATTTCTGGTGATTGTTGTTTCTATATTATTCTACCTGTTTTAAGTTTATTCAGCTATTTTACATACCGTATTTTCACGTACAGATGTCATTCGATACTACATCATTTTATGATACAGATATAAGAGATAGAGATCATTAGCAAATGTATCGTTGAGGATCTAGGACATTCAGTGGATTGGTGAGTCTCCCCTACTTTGGAGGATTCCTTATGTTATTTTCATCTTGCTTTAGAGTTAAAGATTTTTTAGTTTTATTTTTTTTATTGAGGTAGTAATGGGTCTGTCATTGGCACCACTTGACAGTGATAGAGGCTTTATAGACTAGAGTAGATTGTTGATTATTAGGATTGTGAGCTACTTCTTTCTACTAGCCTTCCATTATATTATTGTTATTTTTAAACTAGATGATAGATGTGCCCATTTACATATTTTATGTCTTCTTGCTGATTTATAGAGTTTATTGATTGAATGATTGTGACGAGGACAAGTGGTTCGCTTAGGGACTAGGAATAGACTCTGGGTGCCGGCCACTTCTTGGGTACCCTCCTGGGCGTGACACTTATGAATTTGAATGACATAACTGAGAACTCATACAAGATAATTAAGCACAAGAAATCCAACTCTTCAATGAGAATCACAAAATTAAAATTAGAATATGAAACAATATTTTTACCATTGTTTCTCAAACTCTCTAATGTTTTTCTATTGTTCTCCCTTGGTTCTACATGAAAAATAACCTTAAAAATCTATTTATAGTGTTTAAAATATAAAAACAAAATGAATTAAGACAATGGGTCGGTAGGCTCTATGAAGTACTCTACGGGCCATATAACAGTTTATGGTTTGTGATCGGGCTTTTAGGAACTATTGATTCAATTCTAGATCTAGCTTCTACG
Organism: Solanum virginianum; assembly: GCA_000787875.1. Classification (NCBI taxonomy): domain Eukaryota; kingdom Viridiplantae; phylum Streptophyta; class Magnoliopsida; order Solanales; family Solanaceae; genus Solanum; species Solanum virginianum. Next base: position 131,717 of record DF357562.1, read on the forward strand.
GTACCCCTATGTGGCCTGTAGGGGGTTTCTTCTGATAGAATTTCTGCAAGTGCCCATCTTATGATCCTTAGGGTAGAATACCAAGTTTAGGCTTGTAAAGTCTCTTACGACTCTTCTACATGTTCGTAGACTCAACTTCATATACCCCTCATTGGAATTACACACAAAACTCCCTTTTATAGCTCGTAGAATACTCTATGGCCTGTAAAGGGTCTTGTGGATCATCATTTTCAGCAACTTCTAAACACTTTACCTAAAAAATAGTGCCAACCTTCAAATCCTGCAAATAAATATAAAAACATATCAAACCCACTAACATCGCATTGGGAACACACAAAAATTCAAGTTTTAAGCATCAAACATGTTGTATTTTGACAGTACATAACATTCCTGAAGAAATTTTTTCCACCCTCAAAAGATGATTAAATTGAGGAAAATTATTGAGAAATTGATGCAGCTAGAGGGTGAGCCATAGCATGAAACATGGCTCCAATTTTGAAAACTATTGCTTTAGTGTCCTTACCATAGAGTTCTGAACCATATGCTTTCACAATACTTTTATGTGAGTCTTGATGCTGCAAACAAAGGAGTGGCTGATCAACTAGTAAGATGAGGTCTGATGACATAATAATTCACTAAAGCTTGCAACCTCTTGGATGGCATGACAAAAATTACTAGAGCTTGGTATACAAGAGATGATGTAGTCCCTCGTAACCACAGAGGTCCAACTAAGAAACAACTTGCTAAGGATCAAGAAAGGGATGAAAACATGGCTAAGATGTTAACTCAGCTTCATCTTTTGACCAAGCATGTCAAGGGAGGAAATCGCAAGAGTGTGAATATTGTGGGAGCTACCACAGAGGTGATATTTGAAGGTGGTAACAAAGAATGTCATTACATGGGTAACCAAATGGTGGGTTCTCAGTCAGTTTTTCAAAGGCCACTTGGGAGTCAAGGTTGGAACAACAAGTCTAGATAATGAGATCAAGCATGGACTAATAAACCTCAAGTTGGGGGTTAGCAAATTCGTGAGGGAGACAGGTACATTCCACCATATGATAGAGTTAAGGGTGTTGAACTAGTGATTAATCAAGAGAATCCAGAAACCAGTGATATGCTTTCACGAATTTAGAGTAAGATGAAATCTGATTTTTCTCAGTTGAGTCAAACTTTGATGTTTTATTCGGTGTCCATTAAATACTTGGAGACTCAATTAGGATGTATTTCAGCTCATTTGAGTCAACATCCACAGGAAAGTCTACCCGGTGACACGATGGCCAATCCGAAAGGGAATGATCAATAGTGCTCGGCCATTACTACTCAAAGTGGAAAGTTGATCGAAGGCACCATGTTATTAGTTATTGATGAAGGTCTGAAAGAGGTAGAAGAAAAAGAAGATATGATTTTTGTTGAGGATAATGAGCAAGAGGTTCAAGTTGTATGTGATGATGTTTTCGGCAAACTCCAGAATGATAAGAAAGAGAAAAGTGGGGACAATGCAGCAAAAGACAAGAACATTATCCCCAAAAACTCAAGTCCAGGTGTGTGCCTGATGGCACCTCATTCAAAGTGAATCCTCCATTCCCACAAAGGTTGAAGAAGAAAGAGGAGCATGATAAATTTAAAAAGTTTCTTTCTATGTTTAATTCTTTGTTAATAAATGTTCCCCTTGTGGAAGAATTAATTAAAATGCCTGGATATGCCCAGTTCATGAAGAAATTGGTGACAAAGAAGAGGACTCTTGAATGTGAGGCAATTGAAGTATCTCACAACTGTAGCGCAATCTTGACACAAAAGCTAATGACTATGAAAGAAGACCCGGGGGCATTCACCATTCTATTCACAATAGAAGCCTCAAGGTTTAGTAAAGTTCTTTGTAATTAAGGGGCAAGCATAAATCTCATGCCCCTAGCTACTTTTGAGAAACTGGATTTGGAAACCCCATCACCAACTATGATGCAGCTGCTTATGGTTGATAGGTATATCAAGAGACCAGTGGGAATTCTACATAATGTGTTGTGAAGGTAGATATCCTTCCTGCAGATTTTGTGATTTTGGATTGTGAGGTGAAAATAGATGTGCCTATCATTCTGGGGATGCTATTCTTAGCCAACGAGCTAGCTGTGGTTGATGTGGAAAGTGGAGACTTGAAATTTAGAGTGAATGATGAGGAGGTTGTTTTCAACATTTGTAAATCTTAGCAACTAGGAGATGATCTGGGGGTATTGTCAATTATGAGCCAGTTGGTGATAACTTGAAAAGAATGGGAATGATATCATGCCAGAGCGTTAAATAAGACGTTGTTTGGGAGGCAACCCAAGGTAAGTATTTTACTGCCTTTTCATTTGAATAATGGGTGTTGAATTGTGCAGGGTTGACAAAAAATAGGCAGTGGAAAGTTGAAAAGGGTGATAAAGAAAACCACTTGGCGGATCACCGATCCATAAGTGTGATGATCAATTTGACCAAATTTTTGGTTGAGAGGTGACCCTGGAAGTGCTATAAATTTTGGTGAACCCAAGGTCCGATCGGCAAATCGCTAATACCAGTTAGTGCTGGTAAGTTTCACCATACTTTCGGGTAGAAGGCAAGTTAAAATCACTGTGAAAAAGGATGATTCCTAGCATATTTGGCAAAGTGCCAAGTGTGCTAAGCATTGTGGTTAGGCATCACCAAACATGCGCGCTCATCGACCTACAAAATGATTTTCAAATGCCTTGGCCCTTTCACTTTCCACTTTCTCTCCTTTTCTCTTCCCTCAAACACCAATAGCCCTTTCCCTTGTTTTCTTTGAAATTTTCACCATGAAGTTAGGAATAATCATCAAGGGTATCACCAAAGGATTTCATTGCATCTCTTTGTTGAATAGGTATGATTTTGACGCCTTATTCTAGTTCTTTGAAGAAGCCATTATTTATGAGGTTGATAAGGATTTTTGATATGAAAATCATGCATTATAATTTAAAATTCTTGAGAGATTCATATGGGTTGGAGTTTAAAGTTGCCTTTGAACCCTGTATTATATATTTGTAAGATTTATTTTGGGTTTTGATATCTCATTATGAATATTGAAATTGGGGGTATGAATGAGTTAAATTAGAGTCATGAATGAAGGGTTTATGTTTGACCTCGAATCTTGTGCTTTAATATATGCTTGAATGTATTCAGTTGAAAATAAACCATGCTCATATGAATGTTTTCTCATAATGTGTTTGCCTATTGGATTGATTGTTTCTATGGGCTATGGGTGAAGTCTGAGTAATTCCTAATCACTTTTAAGTGATTGAACTTGCCCTATGATAGATTGGGTGACGTCATTCTTAAAGGTAAGTCATCATTTGGTCAAGTGCATAGCCATTAAAATCATATGTAGTGACAACCAGTAGTTAAGCTTGTATTAATGTGTGTGGTGGGTTAGGAATGCAATTCATCCATGTGACCTATGAAAATTGCCAGTCATAACATGTGATGTTTATTTTGACCGCCTAAGCGCACTCAACGATGCACCCAAATAACATATACCACTTTATTTAGCAGTTTTCTTAAAGGATTACTACAACTTTCGGTGATAAACTCTCTTTGTCGCCGAATCAAATCAACGGATCACATATTGAGAATGGGTAATGCTGAAAGTAGCAGCATCCCTAAGCCTAAAATCTATGTAAAGATACGAGGATAATTTTGGCCACTGAATAATCTTGGCGAATTGTCGTGTATGAAATGCGGTCTAAATGACTAGCCTGCTATGAATACCTTTCATATGATCAAATGTTGTGCTTAATTATTTTTCAATTCTTCTCATAAGGATGTTGAAGTGTGTTATGCAGAATGACCAAGAGAAACCATGTCCTATCCAAATCCATAAGGCCTTCACCCTTTCCAAGGGAGCCTAGCCCAAAGAGGCATAAAACTGAGTCTAGAACCAAGGCTTGGCATGCCGCCATCTCATAACCACCTAAGAAAAATCAGGAATCCATGGTTCCAAAGTTCTTGAATAGGCTTAGGGTTGAAGGGCATGGGACAATTGTGGAGGAAAAGCAGCTATCAAAAGAAGGATTAACTGATCGGTACCCGAAGGTTAGGGAAGTACTTAAATTCCATAACTTTCAGAGCTTTACAATACCTCTGGACCCATATGTGTCTAGTCTTGTATGTAAATTCTATGAAGCTTACAGCCAAGTAGTTCAAGGAAGAGTAGTAGGGTACTAATTGCATCAAAACACCTAGATGTTATAGAGGTTCGGTGTGTGCAAGTTCCATGTGGAGAGACTGAAATTAATAATGCTTTGGCTTGCACATTCCAGAGATAAAGCTTCAAGAAAGATATATTGCAGCTTCAAACCTTTGAAGATATCAAACCATGGTTAGCTTGACTAAATAGAATTCCAACCCTCTCATGGTTGAAGGAGGGGGCAATCATTGAGAAGAAAGGGCTCAATATACCTGTGCATTTCTGGTGTGGGTTCATTAGCAGTAATTTGATGCCTTCTCAGAATTAGTCTATACTACATCATGCTAAAGTTGCATCAGTGAGTTGTATCATAGACAAAAAGAGTTGAATCATCGCCTCAGAGATCCTTTCCAAAGCAAAATAGGAGCAAACATCTTTGTCATTCTCGAGTCTTATTACAGCCTTATGCAAGTAAGTTGGGCTCCTACAGAATAAATAGATTAATACAGAGGTGACTCTATCAGCAACCACTGATATTCAATGGATTGAGGCTGAGTACCTGTGAGATAAGGAGGATAGTGCTAGGAAAATGTCGATTGACACAATGACGATAATTGATGTTGAGGCCCTTGAGTCTAGAGCTGTAGAACTGAGCATTGAAATGGGTATATCTTCTTCTTCCCTAACTGCACACTCTTCTTCTACTTCTGTTTAACCTACAGAAACAGAAGGCACAGATGATCAGCCCCCACTCACTTGAGCCACTATTTGCGTGATTGACCGCTTGGCCAAAGTCGCTGATCTTCAGGATACAAAGTGTGCCCCAGATAGTAGAGGCAGTCATAGCCAAGGCTTTGAAGCCATTAGTGGGGATTGAGGCTAAGCATCATGATTTAATAAAGCTCACAAGTTGAGAATGGATAGGCTTGAGGCTATTGATGACCATGGGAAGGAGTTAGCAAGTTTAAAAAGCAGAATGATGGTAGTTGAGAAGAAGGGTCGTGATGTAGACACATCAGCATTAGAAGTTAATATTGATAAATTGAAGAAAGAGGTAACATCCCTTTGGTCTATTAATTTGTGCACAATTTTTGATAAGATAAAAGATCCACCACTCAAGGTGGATGTGGCTGCAAACCCAGATAAAAAGCTGGATGTAAGGACTCTGGGTGATAGCAGTAAAGAGAATCAGGAGGTGAGCACCCCGGAGACTGATGAGGAGAGTGGGAGTGGAGTAAAGCAAGATAGGATTAGGAGGAGCTAAGATAGAGTGGAGAATGAGATAGTGGATGCAGCGCTTGTAGCTTCTATGCTAGACTAGTCCATGATTGGCACATCCGATGTTAGTTCACCTAAACCTACTAGGCCCAACATTGACCTTGAGAGAATACTAGTAGAAGATATCATTGATGCACCATCATATCTTCTTCAGCTCCACCACCACCACCACTAAAGTACGATTGACTTGACAAGGGCATTCTCATACTCACTACTTTCTCTTATGCTTACTCTGTATTATACAAACTTTTACACTTTTTGCATGGCTAGTAGAAGATATCATTGATGCACCATCATATCTTCTTCAGCTCCACCACCACCACCACTAAAGTACGATTGACTTGACAAGGGCATTCTCATACTCACTACTTTCTCTTATGCTTACTCTGTATTATCCCTTGTACATTGAGAGCAATGTTTATTTTGTAAGAAAGGGGTGAGCTTGATGGATTCCCTGTCTTCTGGATATTCTTATTTTTGATGAATCAATGATGGTATTTCATTTTGATGAATGGTGCTAATGATGAATATTTAGATAATTTTTAACTTTTTGGGTTGTATATAAATTTTAAGTTGCATTTTAATAAAGTAGTATTTATTTTTGTTATTTCTTTTGTCTTTATTGTTGAATGAATGAATGGTTGAAAATTCTTGGCAAACCCCGGGCATAGATGACAAATGTGTAAATGTAATATCGTGTCTCTAGTCCTAGTAATCTGAGCATTGATGATCCATCTCTTTGATTTGGATAGTGCCATAGACAAGGAGCATGTACTCACTAATTAGTCCTTTCTTGATAAATCAATCCCCAAATGCATTTGAGAAATTGTGAGTTGACTATGTGAGCAATCGAGCTTGGATATGCAATGATCAAAAAATTATAAATGTGTTGCCATTTTTTGAATGCAACGCCATTTTTCTGATGTGTGGTTAGTAGTCTTGCCAAATTGCTTGTATTATATCATATAGAACTTGCCCGGTATGTTTTGAGAAGTGACTTGGTTAATTCTAAATTAAGAGAGGATCTTAGGCCTTCTTTGGTTTCATTAGTCCAGTTTGCCCATAGCAACATCCATTGACAGTGAAATAAATCCTTAGTGAACCTTTTTTAGCCTTAATCCCTTCTTTGGCAACCTTGTAACCTTGACTCATGTCTATGAAAGACAAGTCCTTTTTGTTCCTTACCAATCCCTCCTTGCACTTGAAGGTAAAGCAGTGGCCAAAGGTTAAGTTGGGAGTGGTTAGTAGGAAGAAGGAAGTGTCTCCCATAAAAGAGTAGAAAAAAGAAGGGTGAGAATGAAAAAAAGACATTGAGGAGTCCTACAAGAAAAAGAAAAGTGAACCACAAAACGTTTGAAAATTGAGGATC
>DF357562.1:138552-151713 GCA_000787875.1 Solanum virginianum
TGAGAATGAAAAAAAGACATTGATGAGTCCTACAAGAAAAAGAAAAGTGAACCACAAAACGTTTGAAAATTGAGGACCCTCCACAAAAAACAGAGAAAGAAAATCTTGTCATGAAAGAATATAAAAAAGGAGACACTTAGGGTGAATAAATCAAAAGCAAAAGAGATGTCAAGAATGGGATGAATGAAAAGGGTACCAAAAGAACCTTTGTGCTTGAAAAGAACATGTAGAGTTTAAGGAGGGATAACCCACTATTGACCATGTGCTATCCTACCCAACCTTTACCCTACATTACAGTCCTAGCAAAGTCCTTGCGGATCCTAGTACAGAAGAAAGTTAAGTGAACTTTGATTAAGAATAAAGGCAAGCCTATGGGTTGAAACTTTCTTGTTATTTCTCATTTTAGAGAGCGAGAATTGAAGAGATCTACTATATATCAATGGCATAGTCTTGAGTGTTCAGGATCTTTTTTGGTGTCAGGGAAAATGGTGACGTTTTTAGGGAGTAATTAGCAACTACATGAGCAATTGAGAGCATAACAAGGTTTTGATTACTCCTTCATCATCTTTTGAGGCTTCAAGGTCACATAAGTGGTTTGTAGAAGTTTGAGAAAGGATAAACAAGGTGAAAATGTATGTGTTGCTCCCTGTGGCCCTATTTACGAGCTCTGACCTTGATAGATTGATGTTTGATTTGCTTAAGGGCAAGTAAAGGCTTAAGCTGGGAGTGTTGATGAGTCCATATTTCAGACTCATTTTGGGGTTAAATTGCAAAGAAATATTGCCCTTTGTGTGCTAATAATTCCAATTTCTAATAAATATACATGTACCATGAGAGAAAATGGATTTAAAAATGCATAAAAGGGCAAGTCTTGGTGGGATCTTGGAAAGTGAACAAAAGTGTTGAAAGGCAATGAAAAGTGATATCGTCAACATTTTTGGTGATCACACTCAAAGAGATCTCCTAACTATACAATAACTAATTTTCCAGGTCAAGTCAAGAGTGTGGTCAGGATTAATTTCGCAAAGCATACTCAGCGATATGCCAAAGAGCATAAGTGATCATCTAAAATTATAGCACCCAATGCCCAAACCTAAGCATTTTATCTAATGCCTCAATAAGAGGAATGTTGATCGTTAGCTACTTTAACATAGAGATGAAGTGCTGAAACTTACCTTTTTCCTCCTTCTTTTTGAGTCTCTAATATAAAGGATATTTTAGCACATCGCCGAATTGGATAGGCGGAGAAAAGAGTCATTACCTAATGTTGCAATGGAAGAAGCCTCATAAGGATACACAAGAAAGTATTCAAGTGCACATTCAGCGCATCACCGGAGTATTCAGCGATGGTCGGACTTGACCGTCAAATGGTATTTCATAGCACAAACTTTTACACTTTTTGCATGGAGTATATAAATAATTTTATAAAAAACATTATACATCATCCATTTATTCCATATCAAAACAATGACACTATAGTAGTAGTACATAGAACCTTCTTCTTAGAGTATAAGGAAAGCTAGGGTTTTGAAGCTTTTGGGCATCAAATTAGAGAGGATTAGCTGGTGATAACCACTAATTTGTACTCAATCTTGTTACCTATGACTTTGGCTACTATGTATGGTAATCAATCTTTAATTTCTTATATGTGTGGCTAAAACCCCCATGTTAGGGATATGCTTTTGATATGGGGCTTTAATTTACTCGTTGAGTTTATGATGCCTTGACTTATCTATAGTTGATTTAGGTGAATTTATATCTATTCCTAAGTTTAATATATGAATTTCAAGATAGCAAACTTGGGGTTTCTTTAAGATCTATGATTGTTCCATAACTGGGATTATTAGAGGGTGGAATAGATATAATAGCCGAAAACCTTAAGGGGTTTCAGTTAATATCCACATTTACGAATTCAATGGCCAAGGTAGTAAGTGTTTCACTCAAATTCTTTAGTCAAGCGTGTCCTCAGTAGTCTACGTGCAATATCTTAGTTGATTCATGCGAAACACCCATACATCATCAGTGATTTGGGTTACAAGCAATCTAGCATATTCACTCACATGTAGTCAAGCATACTGACCCATTTGTTAGATTATTGTTCATATTTACACATCCCCAACATCTTCCCTTGATAGTTGCTTAATTCTACAATAAAACTTATTGGCTGAACTTTATTCTAATTATGTAACCCCCATATTCTACAATTACTTGGTCCAACCAGTCACTTCTACCTTGAACAATGATTCCCTATAGGATTGACCCCAACCTCTAAAGTTGGGTTATTATACTAATGACGATCACCCTTTCTGCCTTTGAGTAGTCGAATTGAGCGACATCAAGATATAAACAAAAAAATGAGTCCCTTATACTTGACTTGAGAGTTATATTGATCCTTTCTTGTTTAATTCTCATGTCATATGTGTTGTGAGTCTTTGTTTTTTTTTCCTTGTGTCACCTAGAACTTGCCTTGTTGGTCTTGAAATGTTAGTCCTCATACACTTTGGGTGGAAAAGTGATCTTAGGCATTTTTTGATTTGAATTGAGTCCGCTTAGCCTAAATAGCCACCAAATGCATTGATTTTATCCCTAGTGTTCCTCTTGAGCTTAATCCTTTCTATTGGAAACCTTAATTACAAGCCTTGAACCTTTTTAAAAAAGATATCCCTCTTTTGAACCCTTTTCCTTCCTTGAGTTTTGCATGTTTGTGACAGTTGAGGCTTTAAGCCTACGTTGGAGGTGATGTAGGAGAAAAAGGAAGGATGTCACCCACTTGGAGGCTTGTTAAGAGAAACAGAAAAAGAAAAACAAAAATGAATGGATGAATGAAAGGAAAGGCAAAATAGTGCTTTCAAAATGAAAAGAAAATTAAGAAAAAGTGCTTGAATGAAAAGGATCCTCCAAAACGTGAAAAAATGGTTATAAGTGGGAACTTAAGTAAAAAAGAAGGGTTAAATATGCATTAGTGTGAGATGTGAACAAAAAAAGTGGAAATTTGTAAAATCACAATCAAGGATCATGAAGTCTGCAGGGATAAACTTTTCCACTTTGACTAGAATATCGTACAATATTTCGATAGGCTTTTTCACTGTCTTGTCAGCCATCAACAATTGTATACTTGTTGGAGTAGGGGCTCCCAAGCCTAACTTCTTGAATACTGAAAGAGACATAAAATTGATCTAGTGCCTAATCACATCACGCCTTTGCAAATTCCACATCTCCGGTGGTGTAGGGTATGGTGAATGCTCTAGGATGTTTTTCTTCTACACCAAGGACCTTGTTGCAATAGTACTACAATGTTAAAGCTCCTATAAGAGCTCTTAGCATACAGTCCTCTTCTTCGTCACTAGGTCCTTCATAAATTTCCCATACCTAAGCATTTTATCTAATGCCTCAATAAGAGGAATGTTGATCGTTAGCTACTTTAACATAGAGATGAAGTGCTGAAACTTACCTTTTTCCTCCTTCTTTTTGAGTCTCTAAGAGAAAGGAAGTAGAGGTCTAGGTATAAGTTTCAATTTCTTAGGTGTCACTACGTCATCACTCACCCCATCTTTGGCATTAGCATCCCCATGCTCTGCATATTTGCTACCTACCATCTCCTCACGAACCTCATCATAATCTACTAGCATTAGTTGGTAAATAATTTTCTTGTCACCCTATGTCGTCACTGCCTATTATTCTTTGGATTCTGCACTGTGTTACTTGGCAATGTACCTTTAACTAAGTAGACATCTAACCTAACTGTTACTCTAGTTGCTTAATAGCCACAGAATAGGACTCAATCTTCTGATTAATGTTTGAGATATCAAATTTCATCCTCTTCAAGGTCTCTTCCTGAGTATCAACCTTCTTCAACAATCTATCGACCATCTCCTCAATCCTCGAACTACTACCCCTATAATTATGATTGTATGATGGCATATATGAACCATTCCTATAACCATCTTTGCATCGCCAATCATTATCTCTATCATTGCTCGTGTTTCTATCACAGTAGCTAACTTAATTATTATCTTTGAAAGCACTATCTCTGTTAAAATTTGAATATTGATTCCTTTACCTTAGAGCTAATAGTCCTGATTGAACCCTTGGTGTTGATCTGAGAACCCCTACTTTGATCAGTTACAAAGCAAGTGTCCTTCTTATAGTAAGGCTCCTCATACGTGGGTACTTGTGGAGGCTAATAGTTGACTGTATTTATGCGTTCCTTACTCTGATTCATCATCAACCCTATATTAGTACTAATTCAAGCCAACTCTAGCATCATCTCTTCATTTATCTTAGCCTTCTCTGAATTGGTACTAACTAAGAAATAGCTCTTAGTCTTTGACTTGTCTCTTGAGCCACATGCATGGTTTATCTTTGCAACCTTTTCCAGTCTTTCAGGTATAACTGGAAATGGACAATCTAAGGATGAACCACCAGTGATTGTGTCAGCCACCGCTTTATAGATATCATCAAGTATCCGATAGAAGATCTCTACCAAGGAATCATCAACGATCTTATGGTCCGGAACACTCCTTAAACACTTTGTAAATCTCTACCACATGGTACTGATCAAATTACTAGGAAACTACTTGAAGTTGTTGATCTAATCCTTCAAGTTCAGCTTTTTTGACCTAAGAAAGAACCTCTCCAAAAAGGCCTTTTATATTTCAGTCCAAGTGGTGGTTGAACTCTGTGGGAGTTTGGATAACCATGTTGTCACTTTACTTATGAGAGAAAATGGGAAGATACAGAGCCCAACAACATCCATGCACAGATTTTAGTTTCCCATCATACTCTTGCAGACGAAGATGACATTATGTAGATAGTTATGCGGATCCTCTGATGGTAAGCTTGCGAATAACCTCTATTATGTGACATTTGTAACAATCCACTTGAAATAATAAATATTGTGTCATCTAGTAAATAAGGTAACACAATAGCTCCGGTGACATCCACCGCCATAGGATCAAGCTTATATTGATTCCATGTGTTAGCAGCAGCTTGAAGATCCTATATAGTGGATTTACAACCTCAAATGGTAGTGGGTTATCATTATTCAAATTCAGTGTTGCATTTACAGCATTATTCATAGTGTTGTTCGTGTTGTCTTGGGCCATTGTTCTCTGAATCTCTATGTCAAATGGAGTCAATGAATTACCTTAACTACTAGTGTTGGGCATACACTACACTTGCATGCTAAAACTAAACAAATACAACAATAAACGTAAAATAAGGAAAATAAGGATTACATCATAAATTACCAAAATTAAACCAGTTTAACAGTTGTATTCCCTAGAAATGGCCCCAAAATTTTGATGTTGCCTAAACTACACTTCTCACTGAAGGTATAAGCGGTCATTGTCTAAATATATAATCTAATCAAAGTTATGGTTGAACCCACAGAAAATATAATCTAGACCTGGCATAATTATGAGCAATTTAGATGAATTAATCTACTTATATACCGAAAGGGGGAATTTACAAATACAATAAGTAAACCTAAACTAGAAGCAAGTTATCAAGAGCAAGTGTTGTGAATTCAATTAGAGAAGCAATTAGGGTATTGTATTTCTCATAAATTCCTAACTGAGTATAGCCAGATAATCATAATTTTTTTCTAGTGTGTAGCATACAAAACAGGTAAGTTATGTTTACCTAACCATTTGATCCAGGCGAGAGGCAAATTTCACTATGTGATTTGATCATCTCTTCAATGTTGCATTATTAACCCTTACCTTTTGTTCCAGCACAATCACCCCTTGACCCGATTAGGTTGAATAGATAAAAGAGATCATATCGAATCCTGTTAATTATCCCTTATCATAGTCATTACCGCTTGATCTAGTAAGTAAGAGTTAGGCAAGTTCTAACGTTGGCCACCATTTAAAATCATTTTAAACAAAGAGATAATTAGTACACGCATGCACACTTTTTAAGAATTACTGATTATCCAATTTTACTTTGTTAGTTTTTCATGGTTCCACAACCCTAGTTGTGGATTTAACTTTGCATGATCATAGTAGATAAAATAATCATGTTATGGAATAGCACAATTAAACATTTACAATGATGAATTGAAGAACAAAAGATCCAAATTCTCCACAAGAAATCACAATGTAATAATCTCAATGTAAAATCAAAGTAATCACAAAATACGAGTTCTCAAGTCTCTTTACTCTTATAAATGTTTTTGTCCTCCTCCCTTAAGAAAAAACCTAAAAATAATCTATTTATAATAAGTAAAATATAAATCCAAAATGGAATAGGAAAACAGAGTTTGGCAACTCAGACAGACAAGGTTATGCACCATAGATAAAATCACAGCCCGTACCTGGGCTTCGTACTGTGCACTTTCTAAAAACTGTCTTTAACCTATGAGACCTTCCTATGGGCTGTCTTCTGACTTATGACCTGTAAAGAGTTTCATCTGCTAACTTTTATGAAACTCTTAAAAAACTTAATCCTTCGGGCATGATCTTATCCACGACCCATCATCCAACGTATGATTCGTAAGTGAACTCGTCTGATAATGATTCAGCATTCAACATATTTTTGGATCATCAACCTACGAACTCATATATGGGCCATGTAGCATTTTATGGCTCGTCTAACAATTCATACTTTTCAACATCTAAAAATTGGCCTTTCCCTGGATCTGACCCCTGAATCATCCTCGTGGAATAAACCATGACCCATTGAGTGCTCCGTAAATCACCAATATTGTATTTTAGTAATACATCATCTGCATGGTCTTATAGTCGATTATGATTCTATACCCACATATATATGTCTACTAGGCTATAAAATGTTTTATGATACTTCTATCCATGATTTTTAAGGTGTATTGATCACACATATCTTGTCCTTATTTTATTGCTATGTCTATGCATATTGATATTATGTACGACATTCATTGATGCATTGTATGCTAATCTACTTAGTATATTCCAATATACTAACGCATACTCTTGCTACATGATATCACCATATAGGAACAGATGACAATTCTATTCCTTATTTTTGGGGCTAGCTTTTGGTATTGGTATTGAAGACTTGATGAGTTCTCGTGCTTCAAGGACAAGCCCTCATGTTCTTGCTTATGATAATGTTCCTAAACCTTTTGTACTTTCTTATCTTAAGAGAAAGCTAGTAAAGCTATATTCTAGTCCCTACTAAGATTAAGCATTTAGAGATATGTATTGGACTAATTCCCCTTAAGGGAAATGTTTGACTCTTATGATGTTATTTTCCGCTTGCTTACTCTTACAATTACTTATTTACCTTATATGTTTATGATATGAATAAGAAGCTTAGATGAGGCACTTTCGAGTATCACATTCATTGTTCCATGGCTAGGCCTTAGGTTTAAGACCTGACAAGCCTAAGATAAATCTACTTGCAAGCACAATTGAGTTCGATCACCGAATGAAAATGATGAATGACAAAAAAAAGATGTGGGATCCAAATCAGAAATCAACACTATATTGATGGGTTTCCAGATTGGTAGTTGAATAGGATAAGGAGGTTGAGTAGGTCACTAGGACAACATTCATAAAGAAGGCCTCCCTCAACTTTGCTAGCAAATTCTAATGGGTCATGGATCGTAGTCATCTCTGTACATCTATGGTGGACTATACCTCCACACGGATAAAGAAGTTCTTGTAGCACCTATCATAGCAGGATATGACATTAAAATTCCCTACTATATCATTTAAGAGTTCCGTGAGATGGCCTTCAGAGATATACTAACATCTTATTTTTGTGCTTGATGGATAGACTTTCCAAAGATGCTGAGGTCCATACTTTACATGGTATTGACACCTCTATTGAGGTGACATACACAGGATGCTGAGTTGATCAAATATGATACCAACCCTATGGAATTACGATGAGTAGTGCAGCTTAAGGTAGCGATACCAAATTTCTTTCCTTCACTATCCACAGAGTCTACTGCTAAGGCTGGCATGATAGAGAAGGCCACCACCATATAGGGGTCTACCACGGCTACCACCATATCTACTATTCTGACATTTTTTTATTTCCCTAAGTCTGCAGCCTATAGGTATAGTTATAATTTCAGTCGATTTCTTCATGCTTCAGTAAAGCGATAGTTGTGGAAAGAGACATAGTTGGCTCAGTTTCTACAACAATTGAAGACCTAGGTTTGCACTATGAAAATGCAGGCTAATATTGATGCTACATCCTTAGAGTTACACTAGCTAGTATATACCTTTAAGAGCCGGATAATCGTGCGCCTTCGTGAGGTCCAGAGCCTTAATGTCAGAGCATTGTAGGATGAGGTGGACCATCTTAGAGTGGATATCATATCATTGTCTACCACTCCAGCACTGATAGTCATGCCTTTCATGACTTCGATGCTTGACCCTCTAATCATAGTTGATTTACCTACTGCGAAGGAGCCTAAGCTCGAGCATGAAAAGCGCATGGTTTTTTATGATAAACTTACCATTGGAGATTTGCGACTTAGATTAATACATAGGATGAGTGGATATGATAGAAATTAGAGCATTAGCGAGTTATTGGTGCTTCGAGCTTGCCGTAGAGATTAAGGAGACCATGATAGAGACACCACTAGATATCAGCTCTTAGGTTCACAGGTATATTTCTTGATTTTTTACCTTAGTTTTTTAGTATTTAGTGGATTGAGGGCAATCCACATATTTTCTAATAGCGGCATGGGTAGTTATGGACATTAGTGAAGTCTGAGTAATCATGGACCCTTTTTTTATATATTTTTTTTGAGTCTTTAGGATTTTCTTGAATGTATTCTTTTCCCAAAACTATTTATTTTTTGTTGAACCAGCATGTTTAGGTTGTATAATAGTAATAGATTCATATTTTGCTGAAATCTATGGCATGTTTGCAATTTACAGGAAAACAAAATCCCTCTATTTTTATGTGCTATGTGATAATTTAGATAGTAACTGTGTAGAATCATTAAATGACATTTTATATATTAACAAAATAAGGTTAACTTAAACTAAAAAAGCATGAACCGAATAACTAGGTTGATACTATAACTCTATTCTATGAGAGTGCAGCCAACTGCATTATTCTTATATTGTGTAATCAATTCAGAACTTGTCTTTTTAGTTTGTACTAGAACTATAGGATGGTTAGTTAGGAAAGAATAACAGGCCATTTTTCAAATTAGTCCAGATAGCCTAAATAATCAACCGACCAAATTAAAGTAAATTACCCCTTGATCCGAACTTTGATCCTAAAGTAGACCTTTTTTTTGTATTACCTGGATTTACCTTCTCCATTATTTCTATAATCCTTATTTTGTTCTTGGTCCCTCCTTGGACATCCTACACCTCAACTTATGTAAAATACCTAAGTTGAGGAAGGCTATTGTAAGTGGCCTGGTTCTTCATAGGAGATTATGCACTTCAACTCAGATAAAATATCTACGTTGAAGGTGGATATTGTAAAGGAAAGAAAACATACTGAGGCATGAAAAGAAAAAAAAATAGTGCATTTAAAATGGAAAACAAAAAGAGTGTGGTATGAGCATAAAACAAAAAGGAAAGATAAGAAAAGAAAAACAGGAATGGACAAATCAATGTTAAAAATATATGTCGCACCTAGAGTCAAATAAAAGTAAAAAAAGAAAAAAATTATAAGTCATGGTTAAGAAAGGTTAGATAGTTGAAATCAAAGCAGTACAGTATCAAGGAGGGTATAATAGTCACTAGTCCAAAAAATATATCACTCCTGTCCTCAAGCTATTACAAGTTAGGAAAGCCCTACAATGATATCCTAATCCAATTATTTGATAGTCAAGGTATAGAAAATCAATGCAAGCCTATGGTATTACGTATGCAACACTTGAAATTCTTTTTTAAGAGTAAGTGTTTACTTAGTTCATGTTTTCAAAAAAATTCATACTGTATATGTGAATAGGACTTTTTTGTTTGTGAGAGCACATGAGTCATATTGTTGATCCTAGATTATCATGGTGATTGATGATACTATATGTAGTCTTGTCAGTTAAAATAGTCCTATCATTTACTGAAGCACTTGTATTTATTTGATAAATATTTATATTTGCATTGAGTTTGAATTTTTGATGAGGGTGTTCTGTATTAAATGTGATATCATAAATGCCATGTGATTAATCTAAGTCTAAGTGTAATTTTGTTGCTTGTTGTATAGTTGAGTTTGTTGCTTAAGGATAAGCAACGATTTAAAGTTAAAGATGTTGATGTGCAACCAGAATACAATATCTGTGATGATTAAACTTAGGTTTTTTGTATGTTCTCTAGCGTGTTTTAGTGGATTTGATGTTTCTTTTGTATATTTTTGCAATAAAATGCAATTGAAACACTGCTAGTGAAGAATGCAGAAATATAGGTCAAATTTACAGGTTTTATGAGCCCATATATGAGCAATGATTTAATCCATGAGATATAGATGAAATTTATAGATGAGATTTAGAGGCCAAGAAGAGATTTTAATTTTTATGAGATAAAAGAATGAGTTGTGAATACAAGTACGAGCCCTAAAATTAAAATTATACACGAGATCCTGCAACTATATTTTTCAGCGTGACTTCTACGAGACATATTTCATGAGTCGTAGATGTGACTACGAGTTATAAACAACTATTCATGATTGAGATCTTGTAGCTGTGAAAATCAATTAAGAGAAATATTTCATGAGTCGTAGATGTGACTACGAGTCATAAACAATTGTCCATGATCGAGATCTTGTAGCTATGAAAATCAACCCTGATTTCCACGAAGATAAATCACAACCGCTAAAAGGTTCCATGGACTAGAGACTTGGTCCTTGAAAAAATAACTTGAGCCTATACAGTTAGAGAGAGACCATGAACTATCAATGGATCTACGATCCGTAGATAATCTCGTGGATGGTGCAAATTAGTTTTATAGTTTATTACATATTTAATTTCTGATGCCTATAAACAGATCTTTCAATTTTTTTTAATTTTTTATGCTTCATATTTGGTTGAGGAAGACGTGTAGTTTGAGATTTTGAGATATCTACTTAGTTTTTTATGATCAAATACATTATGTTTTTGATAATTTGATTTTTGATTATTAAGTGAAGATTTTGGATTTCATTTATTCAACTTGTATGTACTTAATTATGTTTAATTCATCAATTATTATTCATCATCTTACAAACATGGGCAGCTAAATATAAAATTACGATTGTGAAAATCATAAAGAATTAACAAAATAAACCTATGTACAAGTAATCCTTGGATATTGTGCATGTATGTATTGTTTATCTCTTCATATTGATTGCTTTTTAATAGTGGCCAATATTGAAACTCGCCTTATTCATACTTGTAGGATCAAGGAGGTAATGAATAAAAAAAGGGATAAAACAACAGAGATTTGACGTGATTGCACTCATCTAATTAACTTAAATGGACTAAGGAATAACTAAATCTGGGACTAGACTGATAAGGGCTAGTAAAGTATACACCTGTAGATAGACCAAGTTGCACGATGATAATTATCTATTTGTTGGACCAAGGACTTAGGTGAACATAGCTTATCAGTTTTGCATGTTACATACTAGAAAAAGTTATTATTATAAGATTATACTGCATTATGAATTCAGAGATAACACAATACTCTAGATTCGTCTTCTATTGATATTCAAACACTTGCAATAAACTCAGTCTTAGTTTTAGTAGTTATTTACAATTATTTCTTTAGTTAAAAACCCCTCTATTTTAAAAGTATGCCGACTAACCGTTTGAATTCCCATTAAGCTAAGTCCGAGCTATATTCCTTGTGAGTTTGACCATATCCAAGGTTAGGTTCTATATTTGACAGTTGTAGCTTTATACTTCTTCAGGAGGTATAATTTGGGTGTATCAGCTACCATGGATTCATCTACCATCTTGCTCCACCCTGTACAAGCTAAAATATTTTAAACATTGAATATTTATGTTTTACCCGGGGTTGCATCTCCCATATTTAGTTGTCTTAGCTGGATTATAATTGAAAGATCCCTAGCATGAAAAGAAAATACTTCTTTCTAAAATAGGAGTATTGGGGCATGCCAACTTTTTAGAAAGGTTACTAAGAAATGCATGAATATCTGGCAAATATTAATAAGGACCTCTACACAATGCTCAAATATCAAATTTGTGTCACTGTTAAAATTGCATGCGGCGAAACATACTCAAGAGAATATTTTTGTATACTGTGACACACGCACATTCTCTTTCTCTGGTTGATGTTACTAGTATGCAATTGTGTAATAACTTTTTGTAGTGTTTTACTTCTTTTTGTTTCTGATAAGACTAATAAAAAAGATGCTTTGCAATACATGCACAAGACATAAACAAGATCATATTCAAATTGAGGACTAGGTAGTTTCTTGTTGAAATTGAGTTTGATCTTGTGTATGTTCTGTGATAAGTATTTTATCATCATTTCTCTTTTTCTTCTTTCAAAAAAAAAAGTATCATTATTGAGAAATAAAATTTTATAATGATTTGATATTGTAACAAATACGTAGCTACAATACCTCTAACAGTACACTACAACTTCGAAATATTTTATAGTGACTATCTCATCTTAAAGCTTAAGGTATTAATTAATATTGGTAAACTTTATTACTTGATTTTATCTTCAAAAGCCACACCAGTAATGAAAATTATAGATCTGATGAAATCAAACATTAATTATTTTTCTTAAAATAGAAGGACCTCAAAGGTCAGTTGAGTGAGATGTTAATTTGAATACATATGCACGAAAATAGACAATTTTTATTTAAAATTCAAAACGTCTAAATTTTAGGTATACCACTACAACAATAGAAAATTTAAAGTTCACTCAATATCTTTTACATTCTATTTAAGATCATATATAGTAATAGAAGATAAAATTTGTAAAATTGGGCTTTTAGTTTTCCATATCAAGTTGAATAGGATTTATTCTAAAACTGGAAGGGAAAGAAAATATCAAAGTCAGGAATATTAAAAGAGAAACCAAAATGCTGATGAATAATTACTGAGAATATAATGTAATATTTGATTTAAGAGAATAAAAGAATAATAATGTTTCAAGAACCTCAAAATCTTCTATAAGGCTTAGCTATATTATATACTATGATATTCATATATATATATATATATATATATATATATATATATATATATAT
>DF357561.1:7014-46292 GCA_000787875.1 Solanum virginianum
ACCCATTTTCCACTCAAAATGACCCCCTGAACAAGAATATGAAGTTGAATTTTTGATATCATGCATGAATTTTGAGATATATAGAAATTACAATTTCGAGCACTTTTGAGGCTCATTTTCGGCCACTTTTTGGGGTCGTTACAATATCTCCCCCTTGGGAATATTCGTCCCTGAGTGTCAAAGATACGCATATGAGAGAAGCAAACATGACTATTTCATCCCACATAGAAATGCAACAATGCACTTAAACATCATTTCAAAATCTCATCATAAGTGTAAAATCATCATGAACTTAGTCATTATAAATATGGACATATGTAATGACATGAGAGTTGAACTTAAGACTTGAGATCGTATAAAGGACTTAGATCAATACCTTGGCTTGAGTGGAATGAAAAAGGTAAGGATATCACTTTTCCATGTCTGCTTCAGCCTCCCAAGTAGCACTTTCAACTTGTTGATTCCTCCAAAGGGCCTTGACGGAAGCGAACTCTTTATTTTTCAATCTCTTCACTTTCCTACCCAAGATCTAAATCAGAACCTCTTCATAGGTCAAATTCTCTTCAACAACACCCACAACATCTAAGGGCACAATGGCATTCGGATCACTCACATATTTCCTCAACATGGACACATGAAACACTGGATGAACCAAATCTATCTCTCCAGGCAATTCCAACTCATATGCTACCTTGCCAACCTTTCTCATCACCCTATAAGGACCCATATATCTTGGGCTCAACTTTCCCTTCTTACCAAAATGGACTACACCCTTCATGGGTGACACCTTCAAATAAACCCAATCACCAACTTGAAATTCAATATCCCTTTTCCTCATATCGGCATAGGACTTTTGGCGACTTTGGGCCATCTTCAACCTTTCTCTAACCATTCTAACCTTCTCAAGAGCCTCTATAACCAAATCTGGTCCCAAAAAAGTTACCTTACCAAACTCAAATCAATCAACCGGTGATCTACAACGTCTCCCATAGAGAGCCTCAAATGGAGCCATATTGATACTAGCATGATAGCTATTATTGTAGGCAAACTCAATAAACAAAAAATAATTGTCCTAACTACCTTTAAGCTCTAACATACATGCTCTAAGTATATCCTTAAGAGTTTGGATGGTTCTTTCAGTTTGTTCATCTGTTTGAGGATGGAAGGTGATAGAGAGCTTAACTCTAGTACCAATACCCCTTTGAAAGGACTTCCAAAAGTTTGAAGTGAATTATGCCCCATGATTCGATATGATGGACAAAGGAACCCCATGCAACCTTACCAAGTCATGAATGTGCAACCTTGCATACTCTTCAGCCCCATATATGGTCTTAACCGGTAGAAAGTAAGTCATTTTTGTCATCCTATCAACCACCACCCAAATGAAATCAAACCTCTTCCTAGTCTTGGGCAATCCAACCACAGAATCCATATTAATCACCTCCTACTTCCAAGTAGGAATCTCAATGTCTTGGGTTAGGCCACCCAGCCTTTGATGTTTGGGTTTGACTTATTGACAATTATGACAATCAAAAATAAATTTGGCAATGTCCTTCTTCATGCCTCCCCACCAATACACCTCTCTCAAGTCTCTATCCATTTTGGTGGAACCGGGGTGGATAAAGTATTATTGACAACTATGACAATCAAAAATAAATTTGGCAATGTCCTTCTTCATGCCTCCCCACCAATACACCTCTCTCAAGTCTCTATACATTTTGGTGGAACCGGGGTGGATAAAGTAAGAATAGTTATGGGCCTCATCAAGGATCTTTCCTATCAAACCATCACTATATGGTATACACAACTTACCTTGGTATCTAAAGGCACCATCTCCCCCTTGGGAGAAAACCTCCACCTTGTCCTCTTTAACCAAGGCCTTCAATTCTAATAAGGAGGGATCAAGATCTTGTTTTGCTATTACCTCATCAATCAAGGAAGACCTAGAACCATCAACAACAACAATATCCCCATTACCAACCTCTTCCAACCTAGCTCCCAATCTAGCCAATCGATCCACCTCCCTATCCATCTCCTTATCACCACCATAAATATGAGCTAGGCTACCCATAGACACCCTATTCAAAGCATTTGCTACAAGATTTACCTTACTGGGATGATAATGCACACTCATATCATAGTCCTTAAGAAATTCTAACCATCTTCTTTGCCTCAAGTTGAGATCCTTTTGAGTGAAGACATATTGTAGGCTCTTATAATCGGTGAACACATCAACATACACCCCATACAAGTAATGACGCCAAATCTTTAATGCAAACACCATGGCAGCTAACTCAAGATCATGGGTAGGATAGTTCTTTTCATAAACTTTGAGTTATCTAGAAGCATAGGCTATGACCTTACCACTTTGTATCAACACACAACCCAAACTAACCTGGGAAGCATCACAATACACCACAAATCCCTCAAGCCCATCTGGTAGTGATAATATAGGGGCGCACATAAACTTATCTTTCAAGGTTTGGAACCTCCTCTCACATTTATCGGTCCACACAAACTTAACCTTCTTTTGAGTTAATTTTGTCATAGGAGAGACAATAGAAGAGAACCCATTCACAAACCTCTGATAATAGCCCGCTAAGCCCAATAAACTCCTAATATCCGATGGGGTCAATGGTCTATCCCCACTATATATGAGCATTTGTACATTTCATGTATCATTGGTTTCATGGCATATCGTATACTATATCTCTTGTTATATATCTCCTTCTATATTATGTTCCCTTGTCATCTAACATTGAATGCAAGTTTGGTAAGTCATATGCATTGCATGCCCGCATACTTAGTACATTCAAACGTACTAACATATACTTTTGCCTACATGATCTAACCATGTAGGGACTGGAGACTACTTTCATCCACCGTTTGACGGCTAGATTAGATTTGAGAAAGTGTTGTGGTGAGTCTTATCTCCCAAGGACAAGCCACCATCTATCTACCTTATGTTGTTCACGTTTTGCTATTTACTTTGAAGGTGAGTCGGGGACATGTCTTGGCCCCCATCTCATTTTATGACTAGAGAAATTGTTGGTCATCTTGTAGACTCTTGTCGGATCTATATGTTATGTGTTGTGTTTGGAGCCTATGATTACGTTTATCTATTGGATATGGCTAATATAAATTGATTATGAGGATTATGATAAGTATGTATGCTTTGATGTGGAAATGTGAAAGATCCTAAGTTCCAAATTCCCCCCATAGCGTGAGTCATACTTACCCGCCCTTTAGTCATTATGTGCTATTTGCTATGTGAATCCATACTAATCCCTTTTCCTAAGATATCCCCATAGCGTGCCCCTTACACTCTGTTTGGATGGTAGTTTCCCATGGTATGGTATCGTATGGTTACCAAGAGAATCACTTTTGTTTTGATTATTTCATTAATTATATGGTATTGTGTGGTTCCATTTCATGGTTACAAAACCATGAAAACCCTCATTTTTTTAAACTACCAAATTGGTGATTTCTCATGATTCTTTTTTTCCCCAATTATACCCATAGTTAAATTTAAATAAGTCTAATTTAGCCTTTATTTTTTTATTAAACTATCTGCTGAAATCATATTATTCGTCCATTACCGGCGCAAACATAACCATAGAAGAAGCTGTCAGATGATCAAGCGCAGGTGACTCTAGAAAACAATGTCCCAAATCGACAACTGGGTCTCTGTCAACTTTCAGCGACACTATAGCCTTGATTTTACAGACTTTAAAGGGTCTAATCGGTCGGGCATGTAAAAGGGGAAAGAAGGGTTTTGAGTACGGGATAATTTGGGTATTAATAATTATGAAACGATAACAAATCATACAATCTATCCAAACATTGTATTGTATTGTATTGTACCATACTATACCACACCATACGACACCACACATTATGAAACAATGGGAAACCACCATCCAAACAAAGTGTTAGTATTTATATGTTACGTGTTATGTGAATCCATGTTACTCCTTTTCCCTATGACATCCCCAAGACGTGAGTCCTATTTTCTCGTCCCTTAGAACTATGTGTTTTCTATTCGTTTACACTTCCGAATCGATGATGTGAATATGGATACTTTGAGGCTTGTTTGGGGACTCTCGGATTCCCATTCACCATGTCACTCCTAGACCCTAGGTCTGGATCATGATAACACCAAACGTCAGAAGTAATTCTGTACAATTCAACAAATTTAAGTTTTTACTTATTACTCCCTCTTTCGAAAAGAATTATCTACTTTTCTTTTAAATTTGTTTAAGAAAAAATAACCTATTTTCTTTTTTCGCAAAACTTTAATTTCAACTTTACACGTGTCATGTTTAATGCCACAAGATTAAAGAGTATTTTGGAACATTTAACATAACTTTAGTTTAAAACTACAAGATTCAAATTTCTTCTTTATTTTTTTAAATTGCGTGTCAAATCAAACCAGATTATTCTTTTTTAAATAGAGGGGGTATAATTTATAATACTTTTAACTTGGATTAACCAAATAACACACCTATATTTGAATTAACAAATAAAATATAAAAGTTTAAACTTCAAAATTCAAATAGTTCCACAAAATTTAAAACTGAAACGTTTTTGTTTGTTTGTTTTAATTAAACACATAGTTTCGCAAATAAAGGCCAATCATTTATAAATTTGAATAATAATAAATATAAGAAAAGTTTAACTATAACTTATATTTACAAACAGAGAGAGAGAGAGTATTATTTTGTAGGAAAAAAGTATTACATATAACCTTTTTTTTTCCCTATTTTTGTAATATGCACGGTGTAAATTGTTTATATCTAAATACATATACAATATATTGTGATGGTATAAATGTAATTTATGAAGAAGACGAAATATTTGTTATATTTTTGGTATAAATTTATGGGACACTATTATTAATAATAAAAATTATTTCGTTGGAAGCATTTTTTCTTTTGGGTAAAACATCATTTATTATAAATATATATCTGGTACTATAAACTTTTTATATTTAGAATATATCATTTGTTTATGCTACAAATATAATTTTTGGGAAAGTCAATTTATAATTATATTTTTTGGTATATATTTATTGGACAAATGTTTATGTTATAATTTACATTATCGAAAGATATTTTATAAAATAATTTCTTTTATTGAATATAGTAGGTAGGATTCGTAGGAATGTAATTGTATGAAAAATAAGAAATTTTACCTAAAAATAGAATAAAATGATATGATTTGTGAATGTGCAATTAATTGTAAGATTCATGCATATAGCAGTAAATATTTCATTTGTCATTATTGATATTTAATAAATGCTGCCATGTTTATATAATTATAAGATTGTCTATTTAATTTTTTTGTCCATACATTAACCATGTTTGTTAGAGTTTAAATGAATGAGATACATAATTTTTAATAGCGGATAAATAAAAACTAAACAATCTTCAGTTACACTATATCATTTTCGAATACATTAAAAAGGTCATTGATGTAATAATTTTGGAATTGTTGATTTTTTTAGATTAAAAATAGGATAAAACCTCTGCAAGCTTATTACTTGTAAATTAGTAAATATATTTTTATATATGTAATTCACAGATATCAAAAAACATTCAAGTGTGGATCCTCTTTTGTGCTAAAAAAGGAAGAAATTTTATTTTGAGTGTGTATGTCGTCATACAAAATCAGCAGAGCAGTGACAATGGAAAGCTCCATCCTATTGTCTCATCATCTTCCTTGAAGAATTTGCAGCTATGGCAACTTTCTGCAGGCTGGGATCTCTCCGGAGATTAGTTTCGCCCTTTTATCCAATTCGCAGTTACTCTTCATCTCCTTTTGGTGTAAGCAACCTTTGAGCTACTCCTATTTTATTTTTTTAGGGAGTAGAACCATATTCCTGAAATTTCAGGTTTGCTGATTATATTATTATCTACAGAGAATTGGATTTATAGGACTTGGAAACATGGGATCGAGAATGGCCGATAGCTTGATTAAAAATGGATATGAGGTTGCAGTACATGACATGTAATGCTTTCAATTTCCCTTACTCTTTAGAATCAATCAGGTTTGCTGATTATATTACATTGTTGGACACTCTTATATGTTAGATTTTGATGTAGCACAATGTGGAATAGGAGTGTGAAGTTCCCTTTGACCTTGAATTCATCTATTTGTATTTGTCCCAGGAATCATAATGTTATGAAGATGTTATCGGACAAAGGCATTCTCACACAACACTCGCCTTTAAAACTTGCAGAGACAAGTGATGTAGTTATTACAATGTTACCGTCATCAAATCATGTGAGATTTCAATACCGTTTTCTATAGCTCTTATTACATCACACACTTTCTCATTTTTCTGAGGCTGATTAATTATCCTGAATCCTGAATGTAGCCCTTACACTTATTATTGTTGTTGATGAGTTACAATATTTGTCAAATGAATCAATATATCTTTAATCATACAGGTTCTGGATGTCTATACTGGACAAAATGGTTTTCTTAGTGGTGGTAATCTACTCAGACCATGGTTATTTATTGATTCTTCTACGATTGACCCTCAGACATCAAGAAAGCTCTCTGCAGCTGTGTCTAATTGTTCTTTGATAGACAGGAGAGGTATATGAAGTGACAAAACGAATTAACTTCACAACTTCTGTGTAGTGTTGATAGAGCATGATATATTTTAACTTCCTAATATCTGGCCATAACATACTAATTTCATTGTATGTTATAGGCATATCAGTCATTGCTTACCTCTGTTACCCACAATAAATCCAGGGAGACAAATAACAAAACAAACATACCCATTTCTCATGCAACATCTATGACAATGTTACTGTTTGTACCTTATTATCTTCTTTTATGAGTTTTCTTCCTCCTCTTCATTTCATCCTGGTTGTCTATTGACATTATGTGCAATAAAATTCCAGTAACTTTGTTCAATTTGATGAAAACAAAGTCATACTCAGGCATTATATTGTGTCCAACTTGTTGCATAACTAATACTGATTTGCAATACAAAGACGTTTGAGCCTAGTTTATCTTATATGGATATAATTTTTCTTCGGCATATGTGGTTTTCTTATATGGCAAGAATTTAATGCAATCTTATGAATATGAAGTCTATTGATCAAGTTACTAACTTGTCAGCCAAAAGATTGGGGTTTCCGCTCTGACATGCATCTTCAGCTTTGGATGGAACATAAGATTTATACAATCTAACCTAAGGGAGATTTTCAGGGGATCAAGTCTATGTTATGCTGTAACCATTTTCGCATAAAAACAAGGCTTTCTTGCATCATATGAAATGATTATTGTTTTTCCTGTCTTGTTGTAAAGAATATGTTATGCTGTAAGCATTTTCGCATAAAAGCAGGGATTTCTTGCATCATGTGAAATGATTATTGTTTTTCCTGACTTGGTTAAAGAGTATAGCCAAATAATGTTTCGGTCTTTTAGCAAATTCACGGTTGTCTTTGCAGATGGCTGGAAGGCTCCTGCTATGTTGGATGCTCCTGTATCTGGTGGTGTTCTTGCTGCAGAGAATGGGACTCTTACTTTCATGGTATTTCTGTAATCTAAGTGGTACTTAAGTGATTGTTTTCATTATAATTTCACACCTGCATGCTCCTTAGGTGATTGGCTTAAGAAAATCATTCTCTAATTGAAAACATCTGCTGTTTTCTGTTAAGGCTCAATACCTTCAACAAATTTTGAAGGTCACAAGCAATGGTCTCTTAAGATTCGCGCATTATTCGTAACTGTGGTGGTTGTTATTGTTAGTTATGGACTTGTGGGGTATGAGTAAAACCTTAAATGTAAGACCTTACTTTTTTTCTAAGCTATCCATTTCTTAAATATTTGTCCAACTCCAATGCATTAGACTACAAGGGGAATGAACTGCTAAACTTGTTTTTAATTTCAACTGCTGGGACATTTTACAACTTTTATGGTATTTTTACATTTCATGACATACAATGAGAATATATGATCTTTTTTCTTTCTGACACTAATATGTAGTTTGGACATTGAATTATTCATAGATGTATGATGTGGAAATTTAAATTACAGCAAACATCGTCTGTGGTTAATGTGTCATTCCAGTGAAAAGCTGGATTAATTAAGTGCAGGATTTCTTTTTGTTTTGGTTGGTGGGATTGGGGTAGGAGGATCTGTTTATCCTTATCAGAATTACCTGACTGGATGGTGCAAGTGTTTACAGATATAAAAAGCAAGGAGATAATAATCCAATTCCAGGCGTCTCTCTTGTACTTTCTGGCTTCTAAAGTCAGATTCCTGTTGGTTTGAGCTAATAAGCAACATATGCATGTAGGTTGGCGGTCTAGAGGAGGCTTACATGGCTGCCAAACCCTTGTTTCTCGCAATGGGCAAAAACACTATCTACTGTGGTGGACCGGGAAATGGTGCAGTATGTCCAGGAGCTATTTTTCAAACTTTTGCACTTTGACTTTTACATGTCTGCTGAGTGTTGCTAAAGACTTCGAATGGCAAATTCTTTTTTTGGTCTTTCTGTTATATTTTGTTTTCCCAGCTTTGACTTGAATCACTGAGGTATGTGGAACCGATAAAACTATACAAAGTGAATCATTATAAAATAGCGTAGTATGTCCAGCTTTCTATATCAGAATAGGTAGCAGGCAGTTACTTCTATGACTTCGATTCAGTAGCATTTGGAAGATTTGTGCAAGTAGGATCGACATTGTCGGAATTCAGCGTCTAATTGGTTTGGATTTGGGATTCTGATAGTTTAAGACTTCACTTCCTAACCCAAATTAATATTGACTTGTATTGTTTTCAAGCAGTGTCTTGTTCATGTGGGTGTATATCTATTTATACATGAGATGAAAGTTTTTTTTGCAAATGGTGTCACATTACACTTTTGCCACTACTTACAGTCATACATGTTTATATCCAGATAGCACATGCCAGATAGAAGTGTATGATCATCGCTCACCAGCAGCGGGTTTCTGCATGCCAGATAGAATTAATTGTCTGCATAACCTAGCTTCAATTTGCAGTCTCCTACAGGGCTATAGTTTTTATTTTCTGTAGTTTAAGAACTAGATATGAAATTGTATCTGTGATGATGTCTCTAAAGCCTAAATTCAGGAAACTTAAGGTTGGTGAGATATACGGTGTGCTCGGTATGAAGGACGATGTTTTCCAGGAAAATAAGTATACTTTTTACTTACTTTCTTGTATTCGGTATGTAAGCAAAAAATATTATCTAGAAGTATTTGTATATAATCTAGAAAAATACTATGGAGGGTGGAGATGGGGACTATGGATGTGGGGGTAAAGATGAGGCTTGTTAGAGGGTCAGGATGACACATTCAATATGGAATGACACTTGTGGAATTTGTTTTGCCTACGTCCACTCCGGGAAGTCATTTCTTTCATTCTTATGGAACTTGTTTTCCTAGAGAAAGTGTTTTTCAAATTTTTTTGAAATAATTTGTCCTAAAAAATAAAAGGAGAAAAAAGAAAGGAAAGATTCAAAAAAATTAATTTGCCAAATGATTTTTCATGGAAGGTTTTCAAAAATCTTTTTTAATAGAACCGCCTTAATGCTAAACTAACAAACTTTGGAGAAACTTTGGTTATGGTAAAAACGAGATAATATTCCTTAAATCCATTTCTTCCTAGAAAAAACACCATAAAAATGTTAATGTTGCATTAATCTTTTTCTTTCTCAGACTGCAAAGATCTGCAACAATTTGGCAATGGCTATTAGTATGCTTGGGGTGTCAGAAGCCTTTGCTCTTGGCCAGTCTTTGGGAATTGAAGCCAGCACTCTAACAAAAATATTCAATTCATCAAGTGCTCGCTGTTGGAGTAGGTACTCACTGAAACCTTGTACTAAAGAACTATTATAATTTATAATAAGACAAAAGTTTCAAGTGTCGAGGGTGTATAAGAATAGTATTGAGTACGGTGTATTAGTAATGCTTGAATTAGTTATACTTGCATTAGTTCTGATGAGATTATTTTCTTATGCAGTTTTTGGTTTAAAAATAACATGCATTGTATAATTTCTAAAAAAAACTCTCCACAAATATGGTGGAAAAGTGTGAAAAAGATTTTGAGGGGTAATTGTGTCTTTAATCATGCTAATGCATGCACTAAACCCTTTGCATTACTAATACTATGGATATCCATGTATTAGTAATACACACCTCAATACCCAATAGAGTGTATACACAATGCATTAGTTATACATAGGTTGAAAAGCTAGTGCATGTATTATTTTTTCTGATACACTCTATCAAATGACCCCTTAATGAAAAGCCTATTTGCATGAAAAATAATCTGTTTCAATAAATATTGTCTTCTACACAATTTTCTTTTTTGGTAAACAATGTGAATGATTGCCATTAACAAGCAACCAGAATCACAACGTAAAGAGCACGAAGTGAAAAAGTAGGCCTCAGGCAAACAACTAATTGCTTTTTCAATCTGTGTATAAAGTGTCTACTGGCTTTCTTGGAGTCACTATGTAAATTATCCTGTCTATAGTGCAATTATTTTATCCAGCTGTACAAGCTTCCCTTGGAACATTTTCCAATTCCGAGCCCTCCATGTATGGTAGATCATTGCACCCTACACAGCTGCAAGTATCTCCTTTTGAAACTGCTTCCATTGCTTATTTTTCAGACTGACCAAGCCTCTCCTTAGTTATCTGTTATAAAGTGTAACTCTAGTCCAATGTACCATCCCAGTCCTAACTGCATTGATCCAGTTACACTCCACAAACAAGCCCTTCGGGTTCTCGGGAACCTTAAGGGCACATAGGCACCACTCATTCTCCTCCACTGGTAAATTCAACTTCAGCAAACTGTCTTTTGTAAGTAATCTGTTTTGAGCTGCTAATCACATAATGACTCTGTGCTTTGGTTGGGTCACTTCAATCCGTATAATCTCAGCAGTAGCAGGTCAAGGTTGGTTTCCTGTTAAATCCAAATAGCTTCAATAGAATACTCATCTGTAGGAGTGAGACTATACATTCCTCAAACATACCAACTTTTCATCCTTTCCCTCAACGAGTTTAACCTTCCCCAATACCCACTTCTATGAGGAGGAGCCTTGTATTCCCATATGCTTCATATTTACGTCATGAACCCACTTGACCCATAGTGAGTCTTTCTTCTCAATATGTTGTCAGAACAATTTACCAATCGAAGCAATATTCCAAACTCTACATCCTTTAATGTGCAGCTTTCCTAGCTTCTTCAGAAAACAAACTTTGTCCTATGAAACCAATGAGATCTTCCTTTTATTTTCCGAGCTTCCCCACAAGTACTTCCTACCCCTATTATGCACTTCTTTCAAAATCCTTTGAGGCAAAATAAACGCAACTCCCCAAAAACTATGAATTGAGAAAAACAACAGTTATATACTGAAGTCTGCCTGCATAGGTAGCTGTTTTGAGTAAGTCAGTTTGATTTTGTTGGTCATTTTGTCTACTAATTGCTGGCCTTCCATTTTTCTCCTTTTCTTTGATGAGAGAGGGAATCCAAGATATCTTACAGGAAAAGTGCCATAGGACAATCGTGTCTCAGAAATGATTTGGCTCTTAACTTCATTAGCAACTCCAGCCGTAAGATGCTTGATTTGTCTATGTTGGCCACCAACCCAGTAACATCACTGAAATGTGCTAGTGCTTCCATAAGCCTATGTAGTGAACCAACTGTCCTTTTGACAGAATACATAAGGTCATCATCAACAAAAATAAGATGAGTCAATTGCACATCTTTACACATTGGATGAAACTTAAACTCAGGTAGCATGCCCAATGTTTTCAGAATCCTGATAAGGTACTCCATTACCATGTCAAGAAAAGGATCACCTTGCATAAGTCCTCTCCTCCCTTCAAATTACCCATGGCTTTCCCCATTTACTCCAACAGAGAATTTTGTGGTGGCCGTATCTTTCTTTTTATCATTTTCCAAAAAGTTGAAATTAATGGGCGACGGTTTGTTGATACAAGAAGGAATGCGGCTGGATCTCCTCCTTTTCAGGGAGAGCTAATGCTTGTTGGGTATTTTGGTTTGACACGCTACCGGAAGCTCTGGGGAAGTTGGAATAGGAGAGCTCTCATCTTGGGGTGGGCTTACTACTTAGATGCTTAGAGGATAAGAATCTGATGTCGAAGAGGGATCTAATTTTCCTTCAATTAATTAAGCCAAGTAGTGGCTCTTTCCCGACCGGATGTTATCTAAATCCCTCAAAGTCTCAGTCGCAAGCAACCTAAATATGGCACATGTCGCAGGGCCCCACTCGGATGACTGGTTTTGAGGCAGGCATCTCAATCTCGATAGCTGACTGGCAGACTGACTTTAAGGGTCAAAGAACTCACTAACTTCCTCTTTGGAAGACAACTTTCTAGCTTCTCTTGCCTAACTTACCGGCTTCTTCCGGCCCTCTTTCATAATTTCTCTTGTTCATCTTGGGATTGAATAGCCTTTGGTACTTCGGTAGGGCGAGCAGCCCTTAAACCAAAAAAAAGGGAGTCTCTGACTTCCTTCCCCTATTTTTTTATGCATTTCATTCTCTATTTGGCCCGCTTCAAACAAAATGAGAAAAAAGGGTCCGGAGTCTCCCCCTATCACTTCATCCAGTTGATAGGGATAGGGGACCACCCCCGTGGGGGCTGATTCGATGGGAAAGGGAGCCCGGACGGTGGAAGAGCCAGGGGAGGCCGGGTCTCGTCGCTTCGGTGAATCACTTGAGCCCTGATACATTATGCAAGTTAAATCTTGTCTGTAGCATCTAAATCTGTCCCCTACTAACATACACAAAATCAAAGTGTAGCTTATTACTATATGCTTGTTTATATGACAGTGACACATACAATCCAGTGCCTGGGGTGATGGATGGAGTGCCTTCTTCAAGGAATTATATTGGAGGTTTTGCGTCTAAGTTGATGGTATACATTCAATCCTATCTTGATTTAGTACAACTTTTGTACCTGCTAAGATTTTGGAGAACATGAAGGTTCAGTTCTACATTTATAAATGCATGTTAAGGTTCACTTTTAAGTGCATCACTAATATGCATTTATTTTAACTGTGTTCTCTAGTGGGTTTTACTCCTGTCCAATTGCTGGTAATAATTTTTGCTCAGTCATTGTGGTAATTATGAGTATGCAGATGATCTGCTCTTCTTTTTGTGTCAGTGTTTGATGCATCTGAATACTTATATGTTCACTAGAGAGATCTGAGTTCTTTAGGTGTACAGGGTAACATCAGTTGAACAAAGATCCATTTCAATTTGTTGTGAACTATTTTCCTTTGTCATTTATACTCATTTTCATTCTCTCTTTGCTTCATAATCTCTTGAAATCACAATTTATTGGAAGTCAACAATAGTTTAGTTGGTATTATAGTTTTTGGGGTTTATGCTATCAGTTATGGATGTTCCTTTCCTCCTTGTTCAGGCTAAAGATCTAAACCTTGCTGCAGCATCAGCAAAAGATATTGGATTCAAGTGTCCCTTGACGTCACAAGCAGAAAAGATGTAAGTCCTACCTAGTTTAGCAACAAGTGCATAAGATGATTAATGTGGTGTAGACTATACAAAATTGAATGCATGTGAAGTTAGAAATAGAAGCTATGCGGTAACATCAATTATAATACCTACTTGTCGTACTAATACTTAAAAGAATAAGGATCTGCTGGCCTTACATTATTATCTGTCCACTCAATGTATTAATCTGGGATTTAGGAATTTTGCCTTCTGTAATGCTCTCAGCTGCATCTCCTTTTATTGACATGAAATTGGAGGTATAATATTCAATTACAGTTGCAACATTCTATGCTAATTTACTAGGCATTGTCCACATGTTCTTGAAATATTTGCTATTTGAAATCATAAAATAATGCATTTGGTAAATGATAGTACATGAAAATTAACAGTTGTATCATTGTAGACTTTCTAATGTACTGTGTATCATGATAATACTTGTAAGAGAAATTTCATAATTTATCTGAGCAAATGCTTAATGCTGAAATAATTTCAGAAAGTGTTCTATGTTTTATCAGTTATTATTTGCTTTCAGTGTGCTGCATTCTCTGTAGTTTGAAAATTGGTTTCTCCAATAAGATCTGGTCAATAAATCTTATTGCCATGTGGTGCTTTTCTCCAGTAAGACATCTTGGTTGTGAACTCAATCGATGTGATTATTCAATTTTAGTCCTTGATTATGTCCTCTATTTTATTGTGACTCATTTAGCATTGTAAATTGTCCGTTGATTATGAATTTCTGAACAATTCACCGCTATCGCCTCAAAAAGAATTTTGGCCTGCATGGAGAAGCATGACTTGAAGGCACCTGCATGGAGAAGCATGACTTGAAGGCACTTACAACTTGGTCCACAGTGGACCATAATTGATGCCATATGACACATTAGGATACAAAGTGGTAAATAAAATACTGTAGGGGGAAGGTTTTTTAACATTTAAACAGTACTCTCTCGAAATGGAACAAAGTGATAAATGCCATATGACACCGTTTCAAGGAACTAAAATCACCACACTCTCAAAATAGTTTGTTATTAGAACATGTCTTCTGGTTATTTGCAATATCTGTTAGACCAAATGTTATGTATCTGAAATCCTTATCTGAATCCAGCTTCACAGAGCTCTGCAATAACGGTCATGAGGCAAAGGATTTCTCCGGTGTATTCCGGTACTATTACTCTGGAAAGGATGAGCAGTAATCCCCTCAGTGAAGGTAGATGTGTTGGCTGGAGATTCTGTCCAAAAGCTTGATCCAAGATTATGTGCTTGGCACCCTGCAGAAAAGATAGAAGTCTGTATCTGAAAGATTGATGAGAAAATAAGGAAGTAAAAAGTCAGTAGTTTGTCCTTCGCGTGCTCTTCTGATCGTGGAATGGAAATCTTGAGTTTTAAAAGTGGAAAATATGACTTTTGGCATTTTTTGAAAGTTTCAGTTGTTGAAAAAGTGAGTTTTTATATCATTTTGAGTTTCGAGTGTCGAAGTATTTTGTAAAGAAAATAAATGCTACACACTTTCTATTTCTATTTGTGTGAAGTGTAACAAAATGTGACAAACTCGAGGCACGTGAGGAAGCTTCTAATGATTTTAATCCTTCCAGTTGTACTTCTTAGATCGTATGGTCGATATTGGTTTGCTTTACATTAATGATCAAAGGCTGAGAAATCTCCACATTGGCTGATGGCAAAGTCAAGTTAGACTTAGACTTGTGTGATAGTTTATGTGCTTTGTCCGAAGAATTTCTTCCTTTTTCCTCCATTTTATCTTCTTCATCACGACACACAATCTTCTTCTTTCTGTTGTTATTGATGGATGAATTTCTTGTATCAATATTCCCCTTCAAATAGAGGGTGTAGAAAAGATCTCTAATTCGTTAAATAGATGTCAGTGCCTAATACTCCGTAAGTTGGAATGTCGGAATAAGGAGGAAAATGCACTGGAATAGGTTTCATGAGCCATGAGATTGATTTACAGGTCATAAATAAGTGCTCATAGATGGCACATGTACTTTGGAAAAATTTGATGAACTACGAGATGCATTATGCTAGTCGTAATTTGATCCATGACCCTTAGACAGTGGTTGCGGATGGAGGTCGGAAATTGGAAAGAAAAAGGGTCTCAATATTTCGGTCACAAATGAATAGGTGAGCTCGTAAAGGAAAATATGGGTCATGGTTTGATCTCATGGGATGCTCGAATACTTAGAATAATTTGGGATAATGGGGGCAGCCTATGAAGAGTCTTCACGACCCGTAAAAAGCATGTACGAGTCACACTTTGGACTCATGGATTAGGCCTGGTGAATTGGCAAATGTGGTAAGTGTTGGAGCCTTCTACGAGGAAGTTCTATGCATAGAAGACAGGAAGAGCCCGTAAAACAAGGTCGTGATTAAAATTCTACAAGTGTGCTTTTGGCCCAGGATTCTATAGGACCCCTATTATAGTTCGTTATAGACCTTGTCCGACAGTTTTTAATTAGGACATTTTGGTCCTTTTCTATCCTCTCAACTCTAAACTACGTAGTTTTGACTCTATTTCTATTCTATAACCCTTTTTTGTACTATTATTTTCACCCCAATCTCAAATACTTTACTCGATTTCACAAAATCTCCTAACTCTTCTTCTCCAAAATTCTCTCAAGCTCAAGGAAGGTCAAGTTAGAGTTTTCTACAAATTTCTCCATAAAACTTCAGATTTCGAGTTAGGATTCTACTCAAGATATATGAGTATTAATCCATGGGTCTTTTTCATCATAGAGCCGAAAGAATTCTTCATTTTTCAATAAATTTCAAGTATGAAATTCATGGATTTTCATGGCTATCCATACAATTGTGCAAATTATATTTTATATTATGATTATTGACTTATTTACCTGAAGAGATGTTAATTGAATGACCTTGATGATTTACAAGTGAACTGTACAAAACTATGTAGAAATCATGAATCTCATATGGGTTCCTCTTATTATGATTTCAATTGATATTATCCTTCATGATTATGCATGATTTCATCGAGTTATATGTTTTAAAGTTAATTTGAGATGAACCCAAACAAGTTGCCCTAGTTTACTTTGAACTATGATCATGAATGAAAAAGGACTTCACCTCAGTGTGCCCGCCACTTGTTCTTAAAAATAAGGAAGTCTTAGCGAAGGTCTAAGTCCGTGACATCAGTCTCATGATAATGCTTAATTATGATATATGAAAATCATTAAGGTATAAATGAAAGATGGTTAAAGATTTTTTCACATCTAATCATGTGTAATGACTTGGTTGGTCATTTTGAGCTTACCTATGAAAATTACTGTTTTGCTCTTTCGTAAGTTGCTTTGAACCTATTTAGAACTATCAGTATTGTTGGAATGGAAATCTTGAGTTTTAAAAGTGGAAAATATGACTTTTGGCATTTTTTGAAAGTTTCAGTTGTTGAAAAAGTGAGTTTTTATATCATTTTGAGTTTCGAGTGTCGGATCAAAAATTTGTCAATTCCATAAGCTCCGGAACATCGAACCTGATCTAGGAGAAGTTACAGAAATGAATTCGGAGTTAAAATGAGTTTTTAGGTCCAAAATTGCATTTTTAGTTATTTCTGAAGCCAAAGTTAGACTTTAATTCGGAGTTTGGAAGCTCGAATTGAAATTCCTACAGTTCCTATAGTTTTGGATTGTGAAACTAACGTCAGAAATAATCTCGTCATAATTTTTAGAGTTGCAGAGGGTAGTTTTGGTATTTTGAGTTTTAAACTAGTTTATATGATTTGTATTGGTAAACATGTCGTGAAGACCTCGAAATCAAATTCTAATTATTTCATTGAGTCTGAATCGCCATTTTCGGTATGGATACATGCTTGATTTGTCAAATTCTGAGTTCGGATGAATTTCAAGGGGTTGTGTTGAGTTTTGGTGTTGGTTGAATTATGTTGGTGACAGTTTTCTGGTGCATGTAATTTCCTTTTCCGCGTTCACGGAGGCTTATATTGTGGTCTCTCCGCATTTGCGGAGCGCTGGTTAGTGATCCCCTCTTTCTCTCCGCGTTCGCGGAGGTCTCACCTCCATCAGTGCTTCGCATTCGCAAAGTACACATCACTTGATCGGTTTTAATACGTGAAACCTCTATTTTTACTTATTTCTTCGAATTTCAAGCTTTTGGGAGCGATTTTGAACGATACTTTATGGAGATTTATTTTGGGTAAGTGTTTCTAACGTCATTTTGATTAATTTCCATGACTTTTATCTTGATTTAGTCTTGAATCTCATGATTTTGAATGATCAAAATTGGGAATTTTTTGTCTATGATTTTGAAACATTAAATGGTAATTTCTTATTCGATTTGAACTCAATTTTAGTGAAATTTTCACCCAGGAACTTCATTTTTCGTGTAGAATTTGATTTTAAAGTCAAGTTTCATATTCGAAAACCTCGAATTTTAGCCCTAATTTTAACTATTTTGCCTCTAAGCCTAATTCGTGCCAATATAGATATCAAAATTCATCTCTTGATGTGTAGTATCTATTGTTTATAGTGATTGACAATCCGAGATCGTTTGGAGGTTTGAGCTGATTGAAAGCTTATTCGAGTGTAATTTCGGCAATGAGGTAGATTCGGCTAATCTTTTTGGGACTGGATTTGAGTTATTAGATATGTTCATGTGCTAATTGTAAGATATAGATTGATTCATGAGAATTCAGATTGATATGATAGAATTGTGATGGGAATGTGATATCGGTTATGCCAAAATTTGAGTAATTTGTGCTTTTGTTGATAAATAAAGATAAAACCTTGAGAATTGAGATATGTTGGATATCAATGTGATAATTTGAGGTTTGTGATACCATTTGGGAGAGTTATGTGGTAAATCGATGATAATTGAGATATATAAGTATATTATGGAACTTGAAAAGTTTGGTTTCCATTGATATTCTGATCTTTAGCGAGAGGGTGATGATTTGAGACTTGTTGATGGCCTTGTGGTACTAGTTAATGCACTTGAATAGCCTTTTTATGTTATGGCTATTGCAGTCATCCTTTATCAATTTTTCGTTGTTGTTGTATATACTTGAGTTGGGGCCTAAACATGCATACATCTCCTGTTGCGTATGTACTATCTAAAATGTTGTGATACTTGAGCCATTCCTATATAGGGCCTGTGACGTCTTGAGATACTTTTGGGATTCATGTGCATATCTTAAGAGTATTATTGTCATGAAATTATTACTTACCCCAGTTTGTGGTGTTGGCATGCATTCATCTCTCATAGCATTTATGCTAATCTTTGACTATGCTGAGGTGGCAAGGCTGAGATCTTGAGACATTGTGGACCTTTATGCATACTGTGGGGCTTGCGAGTTGGTATAATTTAGTATATTCGATCATTGTGAAATTGTGGAAATTGAGACCTATTGATCACTTGTGGTACCTGTTGAAAGTATGTGGCACACCTCTCCCTCCCTTCTGACCCTATAAGGGTTATTTATGATTATCCTATTGTATTGTTGATATACATATTGGCTTGTGGCATAGATATGCATTTATATCATACACATATGTACCACTCTTTGCCTACGCTGAGGTAGCAATGTTGAGATGCTATCCCACCTTCTCTGAGTCCCCTTGCCTACGTTGAGGTAGTAAGGGAGGGATTGTACCATTTATGCACTCCTTGACCATGCTAAGCTGGCATGATTGAGATATTGTGACATCCTTGACCACATTGAGATGGCAAGGTTGAGATATTATGACATCTCTTGACCATGCTAAGGTGGCAAGGTTGAGACACCTTACATTCATATGTGACATGTGCATTGCATCATTGATTATTATCAATATCCTACTTTACTCGGTGGTATATTTTGTTGTGCACTAACCCTTTTTATGTAGGTATTAGCATTCTTCGTTATTACATACTTGTTTGATTTCTCTTACCCAATCGATTAAACCTACAGGGTATATTTTGGTGTACTCACCCCTGCTTTATTTTCTCCCTACAGGTCGAGCACAGGGACCCGTGTAGGGTAGTTGATTCACTCTAGCAGAGCTTTTCTATATCTATCCAGATCTTAGCAATGAGGCTCAGACTTTGAGTCACCATGGATCTTTGAGATTTTCCCTTATTGTTTTCTATTTTATACATTGTATCAGATATTATCAGATATTATTGTATCTTTTATTTGAGATAATTGTATTTACTCATTCGTACCACTTTAGATATCCTTATACTCATGACTCCAGGTTTTGAAATTTTGGATTAATTTTGTGGTTGTTTCCACTTATTTTATTCTTCTTCACTCCTGATTCGATTTTGGATCATGACATCATGGACTCAAGGTATGATACGGACAGTTCTCATATTGCTTGAATCACAAAGATTTAATGAGTCACTCTATATGAATGATGATTTTAATGACTTAAATTATGTTATACTTTATTGACTTATTATTTACTATTTCATTAATATTTGACTTAGCATCGAGAAGACTTGAGATAGGATTCGGTTAAGAAGATGTAAATTTATCTTCCTAAGGAAATCCTAGAAATAATATCTAGCCTGAAACTATGTGCCACCATAGATTTGTGTTATTGGCTTAGCTAGTGGATTCACATATAGCTCATGATACTAAAGGTTCTCATGGAGTCTAACCTTAGAAAAGTAGCCTCTTTCTTCTTGATGTGGGAGTTACACCGGATTCCATGTCATAGCTCACATGATTTTATTATCGGTTAAAGTTGATATCACACAAAATAATTAAGTTCAATTTCAAGCTCTTACAATGATTTTGATGCATTAACCATATGTTTTATTTCTGCTTTGTCTCATGATTTATTGATTATGGTCTTGCATCCCATTTCTGATCACGCTCAAATAGTACCTCTCACTTTGAGGATAAAGCGATTGTTGACAAATATAAAACTTAACCATAGGTTAGGGTCAAATCCCAAGGGAATACGAGGTTTTGCCGCATTGATTCACTAACAATCATTTCAAGCATCAAATAACTCTATTCTCAAGAAGGGTGATTTTGCAATGGATTGTAGTAAAATAAAACTAAACTAAGAAAATGTAGAGACAACCAAATTTGGAGAGCAACTTGGAAAATTGCGTTCCCCATGATTCACTAACTCAAATGCCCCTGGATAACACAACCTAAACTACGATATTGCAGGCAGAACGGTAACTTAAGTTCTTACAATCCTTGGGCAATGGTGAAGGTCGAATTTCACTATGGCGCTTAGCCGGTTACCATAGTGTGCCAACTAACTGTTACATATTGTGGTAGTCAACCTCTCCTTGGTTGGGTTTGATTGATTAGACGAGAACACATCAATTGAATCATGTCACCCATTTCCTTTTCCTATTCATCACTACCTTGATCGGGATTATGACACTAGGCGGGGTTTAATGTTGGCCACCATTAAACAACAAGCAAAATGAAGAAAAATGAATAATACATACAAATACTCAACTCAAGAAGTGCAGCTAATCCTGGTTCTTCAAGTTAGCTACTCATGGTTCCCAGAATCCCAAGTTGTGGGGGTTTAGCTACTCATAACTTGGGTAAGAAAATAAACAATGAATGAAATAAACATAGTTGAGAAATTACACAAGAAGAATGAAGAACAAAAAAATCACCTTTGAATTTGGATTCACAAGCTTGAATAATGAAATTAATCTACATGTGATTCTAATTTCCAAATTTTGAGTCTCAAAGTAAAACCCTAATTTTCTACTATAAAACCCTCTCTAGAATTTAAATGTGTTATAAAAAAAATGAAAGATCTCTCAAAAACTCATTCTAAAACCCTAACATATACTATTTACAAAAAGGTCCTTAAAATAATTAGAAAATCTGGTCGGCAGCTGCTATGGCTTATAGCTACGACTCGTAGGGTGACCCACGAGCCGTAATCGGGCTTTCATGGTCAACACTTGACATTTTGAACTTCACTGCTACGATCCACCTCTACGAGTTGCAGTCTGGTCTAAGTCTCATAGGGCCTTCTCGTAGTCCACCCTTGCATTTCTTGGTGCAATTTGAATCAACACTGTTAATTGCTACGAGGCCCCCTCCTATGAGTCGTAGTGAACACTACGACTCGTACCTTGAGCTCGTATGGCTGAACTTCAAATACTCAAATTTTGGTTTTAGAAACTGTTAATTGTTATAATCATCCTATACAACTCGTAGCTTGGGCTACGACTCGTAGTAGGTCTCGTAGTTCCTCAAACAACAACAACAACATACCCAGTGGAATCCTACAAGTAGAGTCTGGGGAGGGTAGAATCTACGCAGACCTTACCACTACCTCATAAAAGTAGAGAGGCTGTTTCCTAGGAACCCTCGTAGTTCCTCAAACAACAACAACAACATCCCCAGTGGAATCCTACAAGTAGAGTCTGGGGAGGGTAGAATCTACGCAGACCTTACCACTACCTCATAAAAGTAGAGAGGCTGTTTCCTAGGAACCCTCGTAGTTCCTCAAAAAATCAACAAAATCTGTAACTTTTCCCCAAAACCAAGCCAACTTGTATTTTCTGCAAAATAAACATAAAAAAATATAAAAATCATAAAAAGTCGCATTGAGAACACACAAAATCCCATGCTTTAGGCACTAAATTTGCTCAACACCCTCAACTTAGAATTGTTGCTTGTTCTCAAGCGACGACTCAATCTAGATAGATAATAAGCAATACATAGCAATCAACTTACTACCATATACCTTACTCAATTTCAACTCTGGTACCCATAATAGCATTTTCAAAACATGATCATGTAGCTATTAAGAAAACCATATTATATCGACTCATTTGACAATCCAACTATGATAATTGAAGGCTATCAACAATCCACATTCACTGAACAAGTCAAATGCTAGCAATGAAATGCAAATGCCCTCACAGAATAGTATGATTTCAAAAGATACTTATGGGACTTATGCAAGCATCCTCACTCTCACAAATGAGATTCATGCATGATAACCAATACCATAGGCTTACCCATATACTCACAACCCAGACTGTTGACTAATTGGATTAGGATCACCTTAGAACTTCATAAGCTTGTAACGTAGGTTCATGGGGTTTTGGTAAGGCATTTTGGACAATTAGTGACTAAGGGTCAATCTTGAACTATGTTTTTCAACACTTTCACCTTAAAAACTAAACCATTCTCAACTTGTTCTCCCTTATTCTTCATTTTCAAGCTTTTTCAGGTATTTTCTCTTTATTTTTCAACTAGTGCCTCATTTTCAACTCATAATAAGGCATCTTTTTCTCTTACCCGGTACATGACTTTCTATTCATTCTTTTATTTCCAACTCATCACCTTATTTTTGCTATTATACACAACATAGGCCACCCTTAACTTAGGCTTTTAGCCTGAGGTGAAGTACACAATATCCACTCCCCAAACCAAGGTCACTTTTGGTAGCCACCCTCAACTTAGGTTTTTTGCCTCAATCAAGGCTCACAATGTTCAAGGATAGGCCAGGGCCAATATCAAGGTATTTCACTAGATAAGGTTAAACTAACTAGGTATTAAGAAAGAAAAGGGTACATGTAAAGCTCAAATATTTGGAGCAAGGGATAAATTCTTTCGTTTGGTTGGTCATTTAGGGAAAAGTGGACTAAATCAAAGAACAAGGGCCTAAGATCCCTTCCTAATCCATACAATCTCTAGTCCAACTCAAAGTAATAGGGCAAGTTCTAAATCAGTACACAATGCATCAAGTTAGCTACTCATGGTTCCCAGAATCCCAAGTTGTGGGGGTTTAGCTACTCATAACTTGGGTAAGAAAATAAATCAGTACACAATGCATGAACACAATAAAATTAGCTCACACACACATGGCATTGCATGCATAGTCAACAAAGACTCAGATCATGCTTCAAGCATCAACTTGCCTTCACATAATCAGAACAAACATTGTCAAACCATTCAAACATGCATGATCACAAAATAACTACTAATCAACAAGAATTTTCAAGGGTAATTTTTCAAAAAGAATTTCATAAACCATCAAAACAATGTACATGGCAAGAGTTTAATCACCATATACTACGAAAATTATCTACAACATCTAAAATGTGCCGGTTCAACATAAAAATAATAATCCACGAGGCAAAAGAATACAGGCAAAAAAATCTCAAGATATCAAAAATTGGGATAGTTATGGACTAAAGGCTACTCAGACTTCACCCTAGTCCATAACTACCCACACCACCTCGAAAAACATGTACTTTGTCCACAATGTACAATAACAAAAACAAAATAGGCATATGGGGTCAAAAATCAAACATCGAATGGTGCCTAAGCACCGGTCCCTAGCTGTCCATGAGTATCTCCCTCCTGCCGGGTAGTTTGTGCTACAGCCATGCTAGATAAGCCAATGCCCTGCAACTGATCAAGCTCCTAGGCTCTCCTCAGCTCTTCTTCTTCTCTCGATGTCCTCAGTGCGTACCCAGTGATCTCCTCATCCTCCTTGGAGGTCTTCTGCCGCTTGTGCCCCTCCTCTGCATCAGCCTCCTCCATAGGTCTCTTTCCAGGAGCACGCGTGGATCCTCCTCAAACATGTCAAATAGCGGCTCATCTACAGGTATAGACTTAATAACTATGATCGGAGCTGCCAATGATGTAATC
Organism: Solanum virginianum; assembly: GCA_000787875.1. NCBI lineage: Eukaryota > Viridiplantae > Streptophyta > Magnoliopsida > Solanales > Solanaceae > Solanum > Solanum virginianum. The sequence continues at coordinate 31,172 of DF357561.1, forward strand.
AAGTCAGCCTTGAACTTCGTCAACTCCTGACGAAAGGGTAGACAAATCTGCAAGTCGGGCCTCAGCAAGTCTCTTCTGCCCACGCTCCTCGAAGGCATCAACTCGGGCATCCACTATAGCAATGCGCTGATCAACAACTGAAGTAATGAATGTCTTGCATCTATCCTCAATGCCTGAACTGTCTGCTGGACCAACGGCTTAACCTGTCGTGTAAGATAGGCTAGTTGAGCCTCAACTCATGATAATCGCCAAATCATAGCCTGAAAAGCAATAACAGAAATGATGTTTGCTGAAGGACTCTGAGATGTAGTTGGCTCTGGTACGGGTGCAGCTGTGGTGGGACCCATCTTAGTATCGACTTCCATAGGCTGCTGTGGTCCCTCATCAGTAGTGGTAGCAGCTGGAGTAGTAGCGGCGGTGGCCGCCGAACTCTTAGGCATGTGGCTCAGGCAGGAATGTCTTGGGCATGGGAGGCTGTGTTCGGTGGAATGCCACAGGGTTATCATCAACCTTGAGCAAGTTGGGATCAATGGTATGTAAGGCCACGACCATGGGATCTACATGAAGTGATACCTCCACCTTCACTTCGATGCAGAGTCTATAAATCAGCACCAGAAATGGCAAGCATGTGTTCCTCCTCAGTGCCGACTCATGTATCTACTCTGCTATGAGTCGGGCCCAATCGATATCGTAACTAGCCAGGATGTTGGCCAATAGAACAGCTCGCTCCAACGTAATAACATTATTTGTGAAAGTGGGTCGGATGCGAGACCTGATAATAGCCCACCAAAACTTGGCGGGAAAGGAAAGAGAAGACTTCACGATTGGCTCAGAATGTGTTGTGACCCAGATAGGCTCTGAACCACGCTCAGCTATCTGACTAGTGACCCATCTCAAGAGCTCCATCCGCTGGTCCACATTTTTAGAAATGACAGCCTGTCTAATCTGGTGAATCCTCTGATTGAACTCAGTTGTAGACTCCGGTGCTCTATATGTATGCCCAAACTACATGGGGCGAATCTTTTTCTTTGAGATGTCGACCCGCCGACCTCTAACCAAAACCTCTCTCAATATGGGCTGATCGAGAGCCTTCTTCCCCTTGGGAAGGTCCTATAGGATGGTTGTCGCATAAGCTGCATACAATTCCCATACTATGAGAGGGGAGTATTTACCCAGTTTGTCCATTAACTATCTAAGCCCATGTCGTCTGATCTCGGCCTTTAATGCTGGGATGTGGCTCAGGCCTATATCCACCAACTAGGGCTCCTCGTAGAATGATCGAACCGGTTTACCTTGCCCCTTTGGTTCTAAACCTTTCCATAGATTGCCTTTATCCCCTCAACACCCCATCGATGATAATGTGGATCCGTAGGAGAAATCGATGGGGCAATTGAGGATTCGGCCTCTCCTCTCTCATGGGGTGAACTCCGCTCAGACCCATCCTCACTGCCCTCCTCGTCAGACTAGAAGGCACTCTTTACCTGCATCGGAGTCTGAGCAGCCCCAGTAGCAACTGCCCTCATATGAGGCATCTCTGCCTCGGGATCAATTCGGACGTTGTGGATCTCACTCGATCCACCTGACTGCTCCTCATCATATTGTTGATCCACAAGCCTCGTTTTAACACCCTTTTTTGCTACAAGTTTACGTTTAGGGGCCATTCTACCTGAAAATTATTACAACAAAACTTTCTTAGCCCCAAAACATCCAACACAATAAAGCAAAAGAAAAACCAAGAAATTCAACACTGTATCAGTTGCAAGTGGCAGGTACGAGATCCTGGTACGACTCATAGTAGAGACTAGACTATGAATCATACTGTGGCCTCGTAGTCCATAGGTGCATTTTAATTTTAGAAACTAAAACTCGGTATGAGACGCAGTTACGACTCATAGCCTTGACTATGGGTCATAGATAGGTCTCGTACAAGGTTTCAGTTTGGCAAATTTAGCACAGGCTTAGGTCCAGGAGACCCTACTACGGTTCGTAGAAAGGACTATGGCCCGTAAGTGGGTCTCATATGGTAAAGGTTCAAGGACCTGGGTCACTGTCATTCCCTATGAGAGGCAACTATGACTCGTAGACTCTTCTACGAGTCATAGGAGACTCCCGTAGCAGGGAATAACAGGTACCTGAGGTACCTATCACTTCACCACACGGATTTCAAACATAAACAAAACAAGAATAAAACAGCACCAAAGCAAGCGCACTGTCATAAATCAAGCAAAGGCAACCTGAATCATAAATCATAGTGTCATAGTAGCAACATGGGTTTATCAATCAACACGCATTCAAGCCCATCTCCCCTAAGCGTTTGCAAGAATACACTCATATAATCATTTTCCTAATCACACAAAATTATCATTCAAACGCATACATAAAGATATAGGGAATTGATACACAATTACATCAAGAATTCACCAACCCAAAAATTTCAATAACATCATCCTAGTCAACCCATTATCATGCCAAAATGATTTTGCAAATCAACATATAATTACAAACCAAAACTAAACAATCGATCAATAATAACCAACATGGCATGATTATCCAATTATAACAATAAGAGCAAATCCTTCAATTAGGGTTAAACACTACTCATTATGATCAAAATCCTAGTTCAATCTCAATTTGCATCAAACCCACAAACACGATGTCTTGGCATACATTTCAATCCCCACATTCATCCAATACATTCAAAGCAAAGTAAATTTTTGAGATTTAAAATAAACTAAGAGACATACCGTAGAAAATGATGAACTACAATGAGCCAAACGAGAAGAAGGGAGCCCAAAAACCCTAGTGGCCAGAAAACTTACCGAAAATTGGGTTGGGCGGCCGAAAAACTTGTCGGGAATATTGGGGAAAAAGATTAGGGGAAAATTGATGATTAAGGCTGATAATATGTGGTCAAAAATAATTTTGACACTTTATATTCATTATCGGGCTGACTTTAAAAATTCCTAAGTTGGGTCTACGAAACCTCGACTACTAGTCGTAGCTCTAACTACGGCTCGTAGGTCTTGGTCTCGTAGGCCATGCAACACTTAGAAAAATTTAGAAATCATATCTGCGCACTACGAACCCCATTTACGACTCGTAATATGGACTACAAGTCGTAAAGTTGGCTCGTAGTGTGAGTGCAAACTTTAAATCCTCATTGTTATCCTCTACGAGGCATGACTACGAGTCGTAGTATGCATTATGGCTCATAGGCCTGGTCGTAGAGGCTGCTTCCAATGCCATTTTCTGACATTTCTCCATTATGTCCAAAACCTGCACCATTTTCTCAAAGTGCACCATCATACCAACATACAACTCATTCAATGTCTAAAAACAAAAATCAACACACAATCAAAAATTGCCACCTAAAAATTCACAAATTACCAATAAAATCAAAAACAAGCAAAAGCATTTAAAACCTCTTGGGTTGCCTCCCAAGTAGCGCCTTGTTTAAAGTGGTGGCACGACTTAGTCATCTTGAGTCATCAAAATTCCTCAATAGCCCACGCTACACTTTTGAGTTCATCAGGGTGCTTCATAGACTGGCGAATGTCGAAAACCACATCTACATCATTTACCCTAAATCTGAGTTGACCCAAATCCATATCCACTAGGGCTCTCCCTGTGGCCAAAAATGGTCTTCCCAGAATAATAGGGCTCAAAACTGACGTCACAATCAAGAATCACAAAAAATCCAACGGGAATATGAACTTATCCATTTTAACTAGCACATCATAGAGTATTCCCTCCAGCTTCGTGATTGTCCTATCCGCCATCAGTAACCTCATTTATGTCGGAGTAGGTGAACCCAAACCAAGATTTTTAAACACAACAAGAGGCATCAAATTTATACTTGGTCCTAAATCACACAATACTCTTGCAAACTCAACATCATCGATGGTACAAGGGATGGTAAATGCTCCGGGATCCTCCCTTTTTTGGACTAAATATTTGGTCGTAATGGCACTATAATGTTGGAGCTCTTGCGAAAGCTCTTGGCTCACCATGCACTTTTTCGTCACCAAATCTTTCATATATTTAACATACCCAGGCATCTTGTCCAATATTTCAACAAGGGGAATGTTGATGGACAATTGTTTCAACATGGATAACAAGTGTTTGAACTTACCATCCTCCTCCTTTTGCTTGAGCCTTTGGGGAAAAGGAGGGGGAGGTCTTGGGCTTGCTCCTTCACCACTTCACCTCTCACCCAATTGTTAGCCAAACCTTCTTCCTCAACTTTAACTTTGTCATCAACACTCTTTTCACAATCCTCATTTACAACCATCGACATTGGAGGGTCGATGGTACTCTTTCCACTCCTTGTCATAACAGCCATGCAATGCCCCTCATTCTTAAGGTTTTAGACCGTATTGCCCGGCAAAGTACCCTTTGGCGTTGATTCAATTGAAAGGACACTTGACCAAATTATTGTTCAAGTTGCTTAATGGCTGCCGAATGAGACTCGATATTTTGGTTGATATTTGAAATATCCGATTTCATCCCTTTCAAAGGCTCATCTTGGTTCTCCACTTTCTTCATCAATTCATCAAACATCTCCTCGATCCTTAAATTGCTAGAGCCGGCTTTACGATTATGAGGAGGCACATAAGGACCATTTCTATACCCATCTCTTCAGCCCCACTCGGCTTCTAGCACTCTATCCCTCTCAAAATAACCATCATGGTTATCTCTATATGCACCCTCTCAGTTGTAGTTTCGACCTTGATATTCGAAACCTTGACGCCAATAGTCTGGATTGGACTCTTGGGCATTATTCCGAAAATCCACCGCTTGATCTCTAACAAAGCAAGCATCTTCGTCATAATATGACTCACCATACATGGGCGCTCTTGGAGGTTGGTGGATGATCGCATAAACACTTTCTTGAGTTTGCACATGGCATGATTATCCGGGCGCTCTTGGAGGTTGGTGGATGATCGCATAAACACTTTCTTGAGTTTGCTTCACCACCAAGTCCACACTAGTCCAGGGTTGAGCAAATTGTTGCATGATCTCATCATTGATTTTAGTTTGCTTCGAACTAATACTCACCGCACATGAGCTCCTTGTAGTAGCTCTCACCCTTTGGCCCCATGCTCTATTTGTCTTCACTACTTGTTCCATCCTTTTCGCTATCCTTGTGAACAGTTGATCTAAGAACATGTCTCCCATGATTGTATCGGCACACGCTTGACTATTCTCATCAAGAGCCCAATAGAAAATTTCCACTAAGGCATCATTCACGATCTTATGGTCTGAAACCATTCTTAAACATTTGGTGAACCTCTCCCACGTTGTGCTAATAGAATCAACCGGCAATTGCTCAAAGTTATTGATTTGGTCATTGAGTTTGAGCTTTTTGGACCTTGGAAAGTATCTCTCTAATAAGGCTCTTTGCAATTCTGCCCAACTAGTGATTGAACTCTGTGGGAATTCTGACAACCATATTGTTGCATTATCGGTAAGGGATAGAGGGAACGCACGTAACTCAACAGGATCCATAGAAAGATTATGTGTACCCATCACACTTTTACAAACAAATGCAACATTATGAAGATGATTGTGAGAATCCTCAGTAGGTAACCCTGCAAACAAATCACGGTTCTGAAGCATTTGGAGTAATCCACTAGACACCATGAACTTGGTGTCTGTCGGTAGTAGTGGCAACACTATAGCACATATGATGTCCATGGCCATAGGGTTAAACCGATATTAATTCCAACCATATGCATTTTCATTGAAATCCCTATGTGTGGCCTATTTTCCCTTGGTGGTGTCTCATCTCTACCCACATCATCATCATGTCGATCCAGAGCTTCATCAATCGCAATATCCACATTTGATTGGGTCATTCGCCTTGTAACCTGTTGGATCTCAAGATTAATTGGAGCTAAGGGTCCGCCTTAGCTCCTTGTGTTGGGCATAAACCTAGTATACCCTGCAAAAGAAACTAAACAACAAAAACAAAAACAAAAGTAAAATACAAGAGAATTAAGCAATCGACACTTGAATTAACTTCTAGTGAAATCAAGTCAAAACCTCATCGTATTCCCCGACAACTGTGCCATTAATTTTGATCACACTCAAACAGTACCTCTCACTTTGAGGATAAAAGCAATCATTGTCAAATATAAAACCTAACCATAGGTTAGGGTAGAATCCCAAGGGAATACGGGGTTTTGCCATATTGATTCACCAAAAATCATTTCAAGCATCAAATAACTCTATTCTCAAGAAGGGAGGGTTTTGCAATGGATTGTAGTAAAATAAAACTAAACTAAGAAAATGTAGAGACAACCAAATTTGGAGAGCAACTTGAAAAATTGTGTTCCCCATGATTCATTAACTCAAATGCCCCGAATAACACAACCTAAATTAGGACATTGCATGCAGGATGGTAACTTAAGTTCTTCCAACCCTTGGGCAAAGGTGAAGGTCAAATTTCACTATGGCGCTTGGCCGGCTACCATAGTGTGCCAACTAACCGTTACCTATTGTCCCAGTCAACCTCTCCTGGCTGAATTTGGTTGATTAGATAAGAACACATTAATCGAATCTTGTTACCCATTTCCTTTTTCTATTTATCACTACCTTGATCGGGATCATGACACTAGGCAGGGTTTAATATTGGTCACCATTAAACAACCAAAATGAAGAAAAATGGACAATACATGTAAATACCCAACTCAAGAAATGCAAATAATCTGGGTTCTTCAAGTTAGCTATTCATGGTTCCCACAACCCCCAAGTTATTGGGGTTTAGCTACTCATAACTTGGATAAGAAAACAAACAATGAGTGAAACAAACATAGTTGAAAAATTACCCAAGAAGAATGAAGAACAATAAAACCACCTTTGAATTTGGATTCACAAGCTTGAATGATGAAATTAATCTACAATTGATTCCAATCTCCAAATTTTGAGTCTCAAAGTAAAACCCTAATTTTCTACTCTAAAACCCCTCTCTAATATCTAAGTGTGTTATCAAAAAAATGAAGAAACTCTCAGAAACTCATTCTAAAATCCTAACATATACTATTTATACTATTTACAAAAAGGTTCTTAAAATAATTAGAAAATCTGGTCGACAGCTACTATGGCTCGTAGCTACGGCTCGTAGGGTGACCTACGAGCGGTAATCGGGCTTTCGTGTTAGCACTTGGCATTATGGACTTCACTGCTATGATCTACCTCTACAAGTCATAGTATGGTCTACGTCTCGTAGTCCACCCTTGCATTTCTTGGTCCAATTTGAATCAACACTGTTAATTGCTACGAGGCCCCCTCCTACGATTCGTAGTGAGCACTATGGCTCGTACCTTGAGCTCATATGTTTGAACTTCAAATACTCAAATTTTGGTTTTAGAAACTGTTAATTGCTATTATCATCCCCTACGACTCGTAGTTTGGGCTATGACTCATAGTGGGTCCCGTAGTTCCTCAAAAATCAACAAAATCTGTAATTTTCCCCCAAAATCAAGCCAACCTGTATTTTCTGCAAAATAAACACAAAAACACAAAAAATTCATAAAAAGTCACATTGAGAATACACAAAATCTCATGCTTTAGATACCAAATGTGCTCTATTTTGACAGCATATGAATGACTCATGTTTTGTATTACTTATATACATACATACATATTACACACATACTTAGTACATTCAAAGTACTAACACATACTTTTTTGCCTATGTTGTTTTAAAATGTAGGGCGCCCTACATCTCATTCTAATGACTAACTTTGGACTACTATTGAAGATTGATTGGTAAGTCCTCATATTTTGAGGACGAGCCTTTCATGCTTTATTTCTTGCTATCTTTGGTTTATGTTGACACTTTGAGACTAGTTGTTTCTTCATTAAGGGTGAGCTAGGAACATGTTTTAAGCTCTCACCAATGTTTAGTAGAGGCATGTTGGATTGTATGGAGTATATGTTATCCTTATGTTCTTGAACTAACGTTGTTATTTCCTATTGAATTTTCAAGTTGAGACATATTATGTTTTATCTTAGATTGTTAATGATGTTTCTTACCTTATGGATGCCTATTGATATGCTAAGATGGCTTGGTTGGGGTCTTTTGGAGTTTCGATCGTCATATCATGCCAAGGGCCTAGCTTGGGTCATGATAAATTTGGTATCACTGCACAAGGTTCAATGTATCCTAGGGAGTCTAACATGCCGCATCAAGCAGAGATTCATGGGTGTGAAGCACGTTATATCTACGAGTAGGAGCCTATGAGGTGTTTTAGGAAGTCTTCACTTCTTTCATGATCTATGTCGTACGATAAAGTGTATTCTAAGGCTTTTCTCTCTAACACTTATTCTTTGTGATTTTTAAAGAATGCCTCCAAAGAGAGAACCAATGCAAAAGGAAAACAATATCAATGAGGAATAAGCTTCTCAAGTTTCTCGTGAACCTTTGGCCAAGCTGATTAATAATGTCGAGTTTCTCACGCCATCCAAATGCTAGCATAAGCCATAACATCACAAGTCAATCAAGCAGGGGAGGTTCAAAATGTGGGAACAACGACGATTAGCATTCAAGACTTCATAAGGATGAATTTGCCCGAGTTTCATGGCTCCAAAGTGGATGAGGATCAACAAGAATTTTTTGATGAGGTTACAAAGTTTTGGCCATCATGGGTATATCTACATAAGAGAAAGTGAAACTAGCCGTTTATCAACTCAAGGGTTTGGCTCAAATTTGGTATGCACAACGGAAGGAATAAAGGGCAAAGAAAGTTGGTCCCCTGACATGGGAGTGTCACGACCCAAACTAGGCCCTAGTTTGATACAGCGAATGGAATCCCCGAAGGAACCCCAAACTAGTCTTCTTAACATATCATAAGCATTCATAGGTAATGAATAAAACATATAAGCGGAAGCTCAGACATAATCATAAAACTGTAGCAAAAGAACATGAGAGATACTGAAACTGTATGATCCATGCATAGTGTCTAACAAGCCTATAAGTAATAAACTAGGTGGGAGCTAAGACATACCCTATCTCAGCCTCAATGAAAAAGATAGTCTCGAGATAACTCAACCATGGACAAAAGTTAGAAGATAGCAGGTTCTATGCCTAAAGCATGAGGACTCACCCAAACAGTCTCTGAAGCAAGTTAGCAGACGAAATCCTTTACAGGCCGTAAGTTAGAAGATGGCCTATAGGAAGGTTTCGTTGGTTGAAGACAGTTTTTGTGAAATGCAGATTATGAAGCCCAGGTACGGACCGTGATTCCATCTACGGCCTGTAACCTTTCCATCTAAGTTGCTAATTCCAATTTTTTTGTATTTCATTTTGGATTTGGTTTTATTATAAAAAGATCTTTTTAGGTTTTTTTAGAAGAGAGATAGTAGAGGATGACCTAGGGAGAAGTTATAACATTGATACTTTGTACTTGTGATTATTTTTTACTTTACATTAGATTATTACATTGTGATTTCTTGTAAAGATTTTGAATTTCTTATTTTTCAATTCATCATTGTAAGTGTTTAATTATGCTATTTTATAAATGATTCTTTCATCTACAATTATCATGCACAGCTAAATCCACAACTAGGGTTATGGGAACTATGAAGAACTAAAAAAGTAAAAACCGAATAATTCATAATTCTTAGAAAGTGTGCATGCGTGTATTAATTATCTCTTCATTTAGAATGCTTTTTAACTGTCGCCAATGTTAGAACTCGCCTAATTCTTACTTACTGGATCAAGGGGGTAATGAATGGGATAAATAATAATTAACAGGATTCCATGTGATCCCTCTCGTCTAATCAACCTAATCGGATCAAGGGATGGTTGTACTAGAACAAAAGGTAAGGGTTAGTAATGCAATACTGCGGGGATAGATCAAATCACGTAGTGAAATTTGCCTCTCGCTTGGATCAAAGGGTTAGATAAACATAACCTATCGCTTGGATCATGCTACACACTAGAAAAGGTCACGATTATCTGGCTATACTGAGTTAGAAATTCATGAGGAACATAATACCCTAGTTACTTCTCTCATTGATTTCACATCACTTGCTCTTGATAACTTGCTTCTAGTTTAGGCTTGATTATTGTATATTACAAACCCCCTTCTTCAGGAGATAAGTAGATTAACTCATCTTGATTTCTCATAATTACTCCAGGTCTAGACCTTATTCCCTGTAGGTTCGATCCTAACCTTGGTTAGATTCTATATTTTGACAGTGACCACTTACACCTTCAGTAAGAGGTGTAGTTTGGGCGACATCACATAACTATGTGTTATTGTACGTTTTCTTAATTAACTTAGCTAGTAGATTTACATATAGCATATATTATGACTCTATTTATCAGGGTAGAGTCTACCTTGGTAAGTAGCCTTCTCTATTTTGGTATAGGGGCAACATCGAAATTCTATGTTATAGTTCGCATGATCTTATTGTTGATTAAGGTTGATATCCTACAACTGAGTATGTTTTCTTATGAAGTATGCTTCTTTAAGGTTTTCATTATATATATTCTTAAATTGCATTGACCTTGTTCATGTCACACTATCACAATTGGAATAAAATGCTTATCATATTTTCTAACTTGATCAATTGCATATCATGATCTTCATGCATTGCCTATCTTACATACTCAGTGCATTCCAACGTATTGACTACATCTTTAACTTATATTGTCTTATAATACATATGCATACACTTTTTCTCATCCCACATATGGCTAGTAGTAGCTTTATCTCAGATTCGGAGTTGGTAAGTCCTCATAATTCAAGGACATCCTTTATGCTTAATTCAAACTTTAATTCATTTTCAGTTTTAGAATGATTTGTGAACTAGGACCTATGCTAGTTGCATCTTTATGTTAGAGGCTTTTGGATATATGTTAGATTTTAAATCTATGTTGTCGCTCCAGACTTATTTCTCTCTTCTATGCTACTAGATTATTTAGACTAGTCTCCATCTACTTCTACATTAAGGCTCATTTTTATTTACTTAGTATGCTTATGTATTTCATGTTAACTTGGGGTCCCTTGAGATTTTGAGTATCGTTACGACTAGAAGGTAGGTTCGGATCATAACAAACTTTATATCAAGCATCAAGGTTCAAGTGTCCTAGAGTATCTGAAAGCCACATTGAGTAGAGTCATATTCATAAATGTGAAGTGTGTCACATCTATAATTAGAATGCTAGAAAGCATTTAGAAAATGACTCACTTCTATGATGATCTTATATAAGCTCTATAAAGTTTCCTCCTTACACACGTTCTATCTATTTTAGAATTATGCCTCCAAAAAGATCTCCAATTACAAAGGGAAGTGAACACTAATAAGGATCAAGCACCTCAAACTCTGGTCGATTCTTTGGCCAAGAAAGTTTCTAATGTTGAGTTCTGAGCCACTTTTTAAATGCTTGCAAGCCATGATGGCTCAAGTGAATCAAGGGATGGTAGCTCCTCAAAATATGGAGACTACAGTGATGAGAGTCCAAGATTTCACAAAGATGAATCCCCGAAATTTTATAGTTTTAAGGTGGATGAAGATCCTCAAGAGTTTGTTGATGAGATTCAAAAGATAATGGATATCATGGATGTGACTCCGATGGAGAAGGCAGAGTTGGGACTTATCAACTTTAAGGGTATTTCTCAAGTGTGGTTTAACCAATGGAAGGAGGAGAGGGTTAATATGGGTCCTACTGATTGAGAGAAGTTTAAGGGTGCTTTCCTTAATTGCTTTTTTCTACTAGAGTTGAAGGAGGCGAAAGTGCTCGAGTTCATAAATCTGAAATAAGATAATGAGTGTGAGAGGGTATGCCTTGAAGTTTACACGGATGTCTTAGTATGCTCCGGCAGTGATGGTTGACTCTCAGCTCGTATGAGCAAGTTTATCTTGTGAGTTTCAAATTTGATTGTCAAAGAATGTAGAACCCCATTGCTAACTAAAAAGATGAATATTTCTAGGATTGTCAAAGAGTAGTTGCTACTGTATTTACAAGATGAGAAATCTTTAGACTTAGGGTACAGAATTTAAAGCCCGTGGAACAGCCTACCAAGCTCCAGTGGCCTCTCGAACGAAAGGTCTTGTAGATCACAAGTAGAAGCATTGAAGTATGCTCCACAACTGAATTATACTAATAACTTGTGGAAAGAACTCGATTAGTTTCATGTTTTTATTTTTAGCTATCTCAAGCTTTCAATTATTCTATAATATGATAGTGTTTGCTTTTGAACAAGATGCAATATGGCAACTCATGTGCTTTGATTCGTCACCTTGTTTCTAAGTGATTTTCAATAATTGTTTGTATCAAATCTTAACCGCTAAATGATACTGTACTAATAACTATCAGTAACTATAAACTGTTTTAATGATTTAGCATGTCTACAAACCGATAATTGATAAGTCGAATCAATAAACTTCAAAACCAAACCAACCTGAACAGATTGGATGCGCAGCCATAGTCATGTACAATAGAAGCAGCAACTTTATTATCAAGACAAACAGTAGCTGCTATGATGAGAAAGGTTAAGAGGTTGGGAGGCAGATTTTGAAGCACAAGGAACACCCAACCAAGCTCCAGTGGCCTCTATAGGACACAAGTAGAAGCAGTAAAGTAAGCTCCACAATTGAATTGTACTAACAACTTGTAAATAGATATCAGATTATATTGGGAAAAAAAGCATATAGACGACACCAGCAACACTAACTCTAGTGATACCAGTCAAGTGACTTTTACCAGTGTCATTTGGCAAGGTGATAAAGTAAGGAACTGAAAGAGGAACCAAATTTAACTGAGTTATATGATTATTAGCACCCGAGTCTATGATCCAAGGATTATCAACTACTCTAGACATATTACACGCGAAGAAACAACAATTACTAAAATCAGATGGGTTGACAAAACCTGCATAAATGGAAGCAGCAGAATCAGAGGTGCCCTAGCCAGAATATGTACTCTTCTTTTATTGCAGCACATGCATCATTTTGAGTCTAACTGCTCTGCTCAAAACTGTATTCCCTTACTTTCAAGGTTCGCCAGACTTCCCTGAAATCTCTGATTATATCAACTTGATCTTGAGGATTGTCCCCTACACACAGGCAGCAGTCCTGCTGTACTGATTTGAAGAGTTATTTGCAGAACTGAAACTGTTCTGGGAACTATTTGACTGTTCTGGAGAGCAAGTTTGCTGCAGTTGCCAATGACATGACCAGGCTTTTACAGTATCAGTAAAACATGTTATTCCTTTTGTTGGTCAAAATTTACAGTGTAAAAGCATTTTGATTCCTTGGGAATAAGCACCAGAATAAGGGGTTGTTTGGATTAGCTTTTTTTAAGTGGCTTATAAGTTTTATAAGTTAAAAAGCCAAACGCCATATGTTGGGAAACCCTACTTTTGGCTTTTTGGCTTTTTGGCTTTTTGGCTTTTTGGCTTTTTGGCTTTTTTTTTGCACTTTTCCAACTTTAGAAAAGCACTTTTTTGTGTTATCCAAACACTTACAAAACTTAAAAGAGTGCGTACAAGTCAAAAGCCAAAAAAATAAGCCAATCCAAACAACCACTAAGGCTTATGTATCCTGGTAGAGAAAGCAACAACATTGTATTGAAAGATGGGCTTATAATTGGTGCTTCAGCTGGCATTCATCATTTATCAACATAGAATAAGCAGAGTCCAACATCAGGTAGAGGTATGATCATTAAAATGCTCCTCTTACACCCGAATAAATTAAACCTCATTCATTCCCATCAAAAACTGATTTAGTCCATGTCCTCTCCTATTTTCACAAAATCCTCTTTGCAACCACATGTACAAGTAGGGTGGGTAATTGAATAAGCAAGTTCTTTTATGATAAGGAAAACCCGCAATTGCTACCCTTTTGGTGGGCACAGGGCTAAAACCCCCGCTCCTATGCAATAGCTCGCAAACCACATAGGAGAGCAATGTTTGAAGATCCTTAGAAAATGGAAGCAATTTCATTTCTTATTTGGTGTACTTTAGTTCCATTTGCCACTCCATATTACTTCTCAATGTTCTTCCACAATTTTTTTGCACTTTCTGTGTACATTACACTCCTTGATCCAAGTTCTAGACTACTCCCTCCTTCCCATATTATCTAAATTTGTGAGACAATGCACACATATTAAGAAAAACTTTTAAGGGCATAATTTAAACCATACTTTTCACTATTACCCTTTATGGAATCATAAATGTAGCTTTGAAGGTAGTGTAATTTATCTCCTAGAAAATATAAAACTTCAATAAATGAAAGGGCAAATATGAAAAAAGTTTCAAACATTCATCTTGAACTTTGAACAATTAAATTATTTTGAACATGAAAAAAGCCTCAAAATTAAGTTAATATGGGACAGAGGGAGTATTTAATATCCAGCAAGCACCATGTAAATTCCCTACACCATGGTTCAAAATAAGGATAATTTTGGGTTGGTGTACTTAAGGTTCCATTAACAAGCCCTAGTTTGTTCTTGCAAGACAATCCTCCACTACCCATATCAAGCTCCATTGAACCTAGAAGTAACTAACAATCCCTGGACTATCAAAGGAATGCAAATAGTATGATGTGAAAAATCTATAGAAAAAGGAGCAATATCTAAATTAGATGTGTCAGTCACATAAGCCGTATTTACCACTGGAGGAGCCATTGCCTCATTCAATAATCAGGAAGAGGAAAAAATACCATGTGTAGCAATCCTAATCATATGAAATTAGGGCAGAAAACCAAAAACAGTGGATGAGGAAGAACAATACCTTACTCTGGCTCAACCAAAGGAAGCACACCATTGAACCGGAAGAACATCCAGAGATCTTGAGCAGAAAATCGATTTCTCACCTGAGATGAGAATTCGCAACTGTGAGTCGTTGATGCAATTAACTTCCCAGCGAGGGTAACATCAACCTGGAAAGAAGAAGAACTGTACCACAATCCAAACTCTGATACCATGTTACAGTGCGGAACTAAGTTGCTCCGACTCTCCAAAAATGCTGCCGCACGTGTCGGATCCTTCAAAAATACACTATTTTTGGAGGATCCGACATGCACCTGTCGATATTTTTTAAGAGTCCGAGCAACATAGGTGCGGAATGTAAACAGTGAAATCACAATGAAGAAACAACAATTACTA